>VWZP01001962.1:1519582-1621594 GCA_013396995.1 Dicaeum eximium
AGTGACAGGGCGATCTGACCAATGGAAGCTCGCGGCCCGGAAGGCGGCCGCGCCCCTGCCCCGCCCCACGTTGCGCTGCGGGAGCTCCCCCTAGCGGCGGCGCGGCGCCCCACGGTGGGCGGAGCGATGGCCTCGTGAGGCGGTGGCGGGAACGTGGAGCGGGGCCGGGGGGAGCGGGAGCCCCGCACCTGGGCAGGCCTGGGCTGAGGGGGGGTTTGTCTGCTGCCTTTGCATCTCTCCAGGGCTCAGGGCACCTGTGCAGGCCTGGGCTGAGGAGGGGTTTGTCTGCTGCCTTTGCATCTCTCCAGGGCTCAGGGCACCTGTGCTCTCCCCGCGCCTTCTCTGTGCCTGCAGGTCTCTTGGTGTCTCTGTAGGTCTCCTTCGATAAGTGAAGTCTGGGGGCTCTCTGATCGCGGATTGTGACTTGTGCACGAAGCACGCTGACGATCTGGCTCATTCCTGATACAACTGTGGTCGTGCAAAGCCAGGTATGGACATGTGGATGGCGTGTGCACAATAGTCCTACGCACCTTTGCTAGAGCAGGGTCTTGCTTGTTAATCAGCAAATAGAAAAAATGAGCTATAGAGTGCTCAGAGGAGAGGGTGGGCGCTCATGCTCGCATTTCTCACTTAAATAGGTGAGAGTTTATTCTAAAAACATTCACGATACCGTTTGGGAGAACACACATGGTCAAGAAGCTGACAAGCTGACAGCCAAGTGACAATCCCCCGATAAAGGAGGTGAGCAGTTGGTGTCCTCACTTCCCACAGTGAAAAATATTTCGCTTGTCCTGTTACTGTGATACTACTTTTTGTGACCAAGTAGTCAGCTAGAGTCAGACGAGAAGGTGAATGTGACAGAGTCTGCATGAATGGCTGTGCTGGCTCAATGCACCCATAACGAGTGTCTCCTGGCATCGCTGAAGTGATACAACACTGGCCTTAATTCAAACCCCTCAATCCTGGTGTACAAAAACTCCCTCTTTTAGACTAGGTGAATGGGGAAGGTCGCTAAAGGTAAACATCTGAGATAAGACATCTACCAGAGCTAAAGGCAGGAACTACAGGAGAAAAGTCCATGTCTGCAGGAGAGACGTGGAACAGGACAGGTGAGTCAAACCTTCAGGTGTGCTCACTGGCATGGAAGTCCATTTAAATTAATTTCAAGACCCAGAATTTCAGTCATCGATTATTCCAAGTGCTTTTAGAATACCAGACAATGGGAAATGACAACGTGTTCATTGTTCAATACTGAAATGCTCATGATGTGCATTCTTTATAGGACACCACTTTTGTGGTTCTCGTGCCTCAAAAATAGGGAGAAACTGGTATTTCGTGGAGGTAACAGATGTGTTATGACCAGTAGTTCATAAAGATGATCACATGAAATTATGGGACAATAAAACGCTTTCCTTAGTCATAGATCCCCTCTACAGAAGTTGACGGGATCACCTTTTTCTCCTTTTCTATTAGAAAAAGTTAGCGGGGGGGAAATCTATTAAGCGTAAACCAGCCAATCGCGATGCTGCGTTTTTGGTGGAAGTACCCAGCTGTCTCTTGGACCGCAACATCCCCCGGTTCCTCGGCCCTGGATGTTTCCGCACGATTCCTTTTCCGCACGATTCCTTTTCCGCACTCCGCCTCCCAGCACGCCCCGCTCCCACGCCGGCCTACAGCTCCCAGAATGCCTCGCTCCCGGCGCCGGCCTACAGCTCCCGGCATGCCCCNCGGGTCCTCGCCATGGAGTCCTACGATGTGATAGCGAACCAGCCCGTCGTGATAGACAACGTGAGTGCGGGCGGCCGCGCGTCCCGGGAGCGGGGAGGGCCCGCTATCCCTTTGTCATCGGGGCGGCCGCGCCCCGCNGGCGCAGCCCCCGCCGCCGCCGAGCTGCCTCTGGTTGGGAGGGGCGGCGCGCCCCCATTGGCTGAGACAGCTGTCAGTCAGCGGGGCGGCCCGCTGCTACCTGGCGGGGTGGGGCGGGACCGTCGCCGGAGCACCTGCGCTCATTGGCAGCTGGCGCTGTCAGTCAGGCGGGGCTTCCCCGACTCCGTCCCGCCCCTTTTTTGTGCCGGGGGGACAATGGGGGTGCTGGCCAGGCCATGGCCACACTCCCAGCGTGCTCTGGGGCAGGCCTTGGCCGGGGTTCCGGCGTGCTCCTGGCAGGCCCTGGATGGACCCCAGCAGGCTCTGGAGGTGCCCGCACTTCCCTGGGGCCAGGCAGGACATGGAGCTCTCCAGCAGGGCACCCCTCACAGGCCCAGTGAGAGAGAAACCTTGAGCTCTTGTACTGCCCCACCTCCAGTGCATCCAGCACAGTGGTCACAACAAGGCAGGGCCGTTCCCAAGGCAGAGATTCCCAGCCTTGGAGTGCCGCTGCAGAAGGATCTGTGCCCAGCCCGGGTTGCATCAGCGTAGTGTGGTGTTGCAGATGGCTGCTCCAATGTGCTGATGCTGCTCATTAGCACAAAGCAGACCTTCAGTCTGTGTGTGTAATAGCTCTGCGGGAGATGAATGACAGTGATTCTGTGCCTCTTTGAGGTACTTCTGGGTCCAGTTCTGATTTGCCCCATCCATTCTGCCCTCCCAGGAGGAAAGACCATCCAGGAAGGAATGGGAGGGCATGGCTTGGACAGAGCCTCCTTCAGTGTACTGAGTCACAAACCCGTGCTCCTCCCTTCTGACCTCTATCGCCAGTGATTGAGATTCTGTTGTTTTGAAGGGTCAGTACTGTGCTCCGTTCTTCCTCCACAAGCTTAATTTCTGCTGAATTTTTTTTGCCACATGATGTGGGTTTCCTGGCCTGGCACTTCTCATCCTATTGCTTTAACTCTCCATAAGGTGAATGACTGTAGTTCTTCTCAGATAAAGGCAGTTATTATTCTCACTTTTTCTTTCTTATGGATCCCAAATTCATCTCTACAGCTTGAGCTCTCTGATACAATTTTGGCTTTGTTCGTTTCCCTGGAATCTTACAGCAGAGGGATTTGGGTTAGACATTGAAGGAAAGCACCTAACAGAAAATGAGAGTAAGCAGTCAAATTGACTATGTTGAGAAAAACATGTATCTTCTTTATTGAAGATGTTAAGAAATGCTTTAGGTTGATTGTTTTTAGGAATGCCTGTATCAGCACTGGTCTTGCTGCGTTGTTGAGTGATTAGCTGAACATTAAAGTTATCTTTAGGTGTTCTGGCACTGTGAGGGTGACTCTGTTAAGCTATTCATGTAGCAGCAGCCTATATTTAATTTCAGCACGTCCTTTTGTTATTTAGTGCAATGACTGCTGCCCTTGCCTCAGACCTGAAGAAGGGCTCATGTGCCAGCAACTGATTCTGTGTCTTTTTTCATTTTATCAGCTGGTTTTATAAAAGCTAATTCTTGTTCTTGCCTCTCCGATAAAGGAACTTCCCCCCTTCCCCTCCCTGTAAAAGCAGTAGAATGGAGCAGTTGTTGTAGCATCTGCCCGGAGCGCTGGCAGGCTGTGGGCCGAGGAGGCTCCTGGTGACACTGCATTTTTGCTACTCTTTGGAGTTCAGGCAGGATGGGAAGTGGAGCTGCACAGGGCAGGTACCACTCTTCCCACTGCTGTTCCATTACTGTTTTTCCTCAGAGAACTGCAGGCACCTTTTGAAGGCTGAATGTTATCCTGTCTCACACGTGCCTGTGTGTGGGAAGGGGGAAGTGAGATACTGAGCTGGTGAGAGCCAGACCCCTCCAATCCCAGCCCTGCTCTAGTATCTCAGTGTGTTCCAAAAGGACATGAAGTTCAGTACCTAAAAAATTAACAGGGAGGGTTTTTTTTTTCTTACCACACATTGCTCTTAGCTGTATGTTTTCAGCAGGGAGAGCTTTGTGATGTACATTGGGAGGTTGGAGCTGTACCTCAGCACAACTTTATACTCTTCATTGTCTGTTTTTTAAGAGTTGTATTCCCATCTGCTGTCCAACAAGCTCTCTCTGAATGGTCTGGGAGCCCTGCTGAACATAATGCACATCAGTAGTCCAGCTGTGGCCTAAGTCAGTGCAAATTCCTTCATCTCCACGGAACATGGAATTATCTCTTGTTTGCTTTGTAATCTAAGTGGTGGCATTTTATGCAGCTGAGCTGTCAACAAGGGCTGTTGTGTCTTTGTTCTTGATCTTATAAATTCTGTATCAAATAAAACAGTTTTACAACAATATGAAATGTGCACTCTCCATAGCAAGTGCTACACGGAAGGTTGATTGGTGATTTCCGTTTGAATTTGAGTCCTAAATGCATCAAGATGAATGAATCCATAACCAACTGGTTACAGAGCTAGTAGATGAGGTATGTTCAGGGATGAGGTGTGTTCAGTTCCTTCAAGACACTCACAAGAATTTTTAATTAATTTATCTTCCTTGACCTTTACATTTTACATGTAGTTTTTCTTCTTTTATTATTTTGCTCAGATTAAAATAAAAAAAAAACAAACCTGCCAAATAAAATGGAATGAAAGCCCAGCCAGGATAGTTACTGGTGGAAGTATATAAATGTTTAATTTTTTAAAAAAGTTTTAATAAATTAGAGTTTGTAACAGAAGAGAAGATGCATGTGTTTTTGCGTATTTGAAACAAAGATGAAAAAACAGGTCTTTAAACCTTCTGAATCAGAGTTATTTCAAAATGTAAACATTTTCCTCTCATTGCATAGGAATCTCAAACTGGTCTATGATAAACAGATTTACTTAGTGTGCACATATCTTCAAAGAAGTAAAATGCTTTCAAGAAAAATTGAATAGGTCAGAAAGTGCAGTCAGGTCTTTGTAGTGCAGAGATATCAAACAGCTGTTCTTGGTTTATTCCCAGGCACTTGGAAGCACAACTGTGTTGAAGCCCCATCCCACCGGCACATTCAAAGCAGTCATTTGTCTTTGACTCCAAGTTGGAGTTCTGAACTCCCAACACATTTGGTTAACTTTGAACTACAGTATGTAAATCTTAAAACGCATAACTTGCTGGGAATCTCACCAGGACACACTGGGCAATTTTTGGCCTCACATAAGGAAGTTTCAATCTCTAAGTTAAAATAGGAACATCATTGTTCTCCTGAAACCAGTTCCCCGCAGCAGAATGTGCTAGCAACAAGATCCCTCATTATCCTGAACAAAATATTCACTAAGTGCAATATTCTAATGTGTTTACATTATGTTACAGCATTTCACTCATTTATTTTTCTGCAAGACTTGCCACAGGATGGTGTTCTTTCCCAGGTAGAGAGCTGGTTATAAGCTATGAAAATAAAAATCAAAGTAGTGGTTTTGGTTTGTTCCTTGTTTCACTTCGAAGGGAATAGCCAGAAGAGAGTCTGTCTCAAGGGAAGTCTTTTTAACACTTTACCTGCCACTTTGTCACACTGATGTCAGTTAGTGCAGACCTTGTGATGCAGCTGGAGCTGAGTCCCTCTGCCAAAAGGAAGTAGTCCTGCCCAGTTGGCAGCTCAGGTGTGCTCCTGGAGCCAGCCTGGCTGCAGGTGTTTATCAGGAGACAAGGATTCAAGCAATCTGCCTTTCAGATGCTTTATAAATAGCTATGTCTGGTTTGCAGAGTATTCCTGACACTCCTCTCCTGCAGATGTGTCCTGGCTCTGACTCTGGTGGTTTACAGGCAGGAGTATCCCAGCTCTGGTGGCAGAGTGCACATGCTCTGTGCAGAGCCTGGAGTCCCTGCTGAAACTGCTGATGGAAGTAGCTTGGCAGTAAAGTGCTGGACTGTCAGCAGGAGAGGCTGGGGCCGCCCCACATTCCTTTCTGCTGAGCCTGCTCTGGCTGGTAACCTCTGGCACTGGGAAGGCAGCAGCGGAAACTGCTGCAGCCAGGGCTTGCCTGGCAGAGCCCTGAGCAACTCATCTGGCCCTAGCCTCGAAGCAAAAGTGGTGATGCTGACCCATGCAGAGGTGGTGAGAAGTGGAAAGCTATGGAGGAGCTGTGTTGCTACTCATTTTAAAATGCTGTGGGGTAGCCAAAATATCTTTTTGGCCTCCAAACCAGAGCATTTCTACTGCAGAGCCCTTGAGAATGAGCAGGCACTTCACAGGTCGCAGCTTTCAGTGCAAGCTCACACACACTTTGCTCCCACCATGGGGTTAAGCAGAACTGCTCCTCTTTCTGCAGAAGAGCTTGTGCCCATGTAGTGTGGGATTACCAGTGAAACGGCTTATCCGAGGAGATCCTATGAAAATCTGCTCCTTAGCAAAACTTGGGTGTTCCTGCAAGCTGCTCATTGTTTCAAGATGTCATTCCCTTGTGGAGGGAGAGGAAATGGAGGCGGGGAAGGAGTCAGCACAGATCCAAGTTGATGATGGTGTTCCCAGGATGCTTCCGGACAGGGAATGAGAGCTGTGGGGCCAGATGCCCGGCACTGACTCTCTGCCAGGGCCTTGCTGTGGCTGGTTTTACCCGCTCTGTGTTTGCTGCTTTGAATGTTGCAGAGGGCTCTTTGGATCTGTGCCTTCCTGACTGCCATCTCTCATCTCTTCTTTGTCTCTTCTGAACAAACTCTATCCTGTCAGCTGTGCTTCCTGGCCCCAGCCTTTCCCCTTACAGTGTAACCAGCACCTTTGTCCTTTCCCAGCCACAATCTGCATTGGTTTCCAGTGTCTTTTCTCACCACACTTCTGCCTCCCTAGCCTTAGCTAGTTCATCCACCATTTGATCATCTTTTTCCTAGTTTCTTCTCCAGTCTGTTTCTCATAATTCTTTGCTACTTCCTTCTCTGACTTTTTCCACCCTCCCTCCATCCTTTCCAAGTCTCCTGAGAAGCCTATAGCCTTCACTCTTCCAGTGAAGCTGGGAGCCTTCTGAAACTGGCACAGTTCAGTTTTTCTTGCTGGGCTTTCTGGAGTGTTCTGCTCCCCCCAAAGGTTATCTAATATCGATAGACACCTGTGGAGTATGGATTTAGCCTCCTGCACCCCTCACAGTAGCCTTGGCTAGAAAAATACTTGTCTGTAGGGGTAGTGTTTGGGTGTGTGCAGAGTAGTATCAAGGTCCATGGGATGGTTGTGCCCTCTGAGATGTGCCACTGCCAGGGAGGGTGCCAGTCACTCCCTCCAATAGCCAAGCTGGCACTTCCCATCCCCAAGCAGCCTGGAGAGTCAGTCCCTCAGAAGCTTTACTCCTTGTATAAAGGAGAGGATCTGGCATCCTCTGCTAGTATAAAGGAGAGGATCCTGATGTACTTTGCTACTCCTCTAAAACTTGTGAAGATGATGGAATGAGTGATAAACTCACATATTTGTCTGTTGCTTCCACAGGGCTCGGGTGTGATTAAAGCAGGTTTTGCAGGCGATCAAATTCCAAAATACTGCTTTCCTAACTAGTAAGTATTCTGCTGGTCTTGGTAACTTCTTAGTACTGTGTACCAATTCTTTGATATGTAGAGGGAAAGAATTGCCCAGTTTTATGAGTGGAAAAACAAGTTACTCTTTTCTGCCTGCTGCAAAGTAGCATCAGGGAGATGAGAGCTCCGCTGTTAAATATTTTGAGATTTCTGGGAACATACACACATCATAAAAGATGACATCACTTTGTCAGGCTCAACACACAACCAAAGCTGTAGAATTCCTTAATCTGCATACATGAGGAAAAGGACTTATAAAAAGTGAAATTGGGATAAGAAGTGTGAAGACGGATGGTGGGGTATGGGACACAAATGTCTAATCTGAGAAGTCTGTCTGAGATCAGGCAGTGCGTGTGGATCCAACACCTCAGACAATTGCTCAGTCTAGCCATGTTCATCCTGAGTACTGAAACAGGTGAGTCCTGAATAATCAGTGAAAATACGGCCAGACTCAGCTGGTTTATGTCCAGCCATAAACCAGTTTACAATCTGTCCCCGTCCCCTCTGATTTCTGAGATTAGCTCAGAGCAAACCTGGGTCTGTCTGCACCTGGTAGCACCTCCTGACTCACCCATTGAGAAGGTTCTGGTTAGGACAGAGAGAAACACAAAGCAGGCAATCCTTGGGTGCATCTGAGCTCTTTGTAGAAGCATTTACTCTCTTGTCTCTGTTCTAGTGTGGGCAGACCAAAGCACGTTCGTGTTATGGCCGGTGCTTTAGAAGGGGACATTTTCATTGGTCCAAAGGCAGAGGTAAGAACACGCATACACTGCCCTTGTCTGTATATCTCAGAGTGCTGCTGTAAGGGGGGGATGTGGCAGCTGGGCTGTGGTTCTTTGGTATTGTGTAGGTCTGAAGAGTAGAACAGATTGTCACTTGCACGTGTGTCCAAGGTGGAGTGGGAAGCTTAATGAAATTCTTGTGCTAGTCTGCTGACCACAGACCTAGTTCCCAAGGCCTTCGATGCCTCTCTTTTCTTTTTAGGCTAGTTCCAGCTCTGTAGGGTTACATCCTTTTGACTGGGAACTTCAGAAATGGACCCTACTCAATTGCTGTGTATCTCTGCCGTGGGCAGGAAGCTTCTCTCCACAGTCCTGCTTCTGTCAGCATGTAGTCACTTGTGTGGTCACATTTCTTGTGGGCCTTTCAAACTGCATTCCCCAGTAACATCCTTTTATGTTTTATATCATGACTGAGCTGGTAGTACAATGACACCATATGATGGGTGTCTGTGTGTTGACTGAGTGTTATCATGGAACATGCTCTGCAAATGTCAGATGTAGACATTCCTACTTGGTATGAAAAGGCCTTGTCTAGTCTTGGCTCGTCTGGGAGAGATGCTTGTGATGGATGTTCAGGTTTTGCCCTGTATGCTATAGATAAGTTATCTTTTAGTGGAATCAAAACAGAAGCTGAGTCTGACAGTAAGTCACAGTCACAGTGCTCAGAAGTGTGATTGTTGGAAGCTCTGATGCTCTCTTGTCCACCCTGTCTGCTCAGGAGCACAGAGGTCTTCTTGCGATCCGATACCCGATGGAGCATGGCATAGTGAAGGACTGGAATGACATGGAGCGCATCTGGCAGTACGTGTATTCTAAAGACCAGCTCCAGACGTTCTCAGAAGAGGTGAGAGACCACGTTATGTAAAGGCACGGGCGTCATTCAGTGCATGCGTAACACCAGGAGCCTTGGAACTTGGAAAGATTTGGGACTTTTCCTTTGGCCTTCTTTCTGAATGTGTGTCTGTTGCTAAGTTAGGTTCTTTCACCTCTCAGGAGATACTGCGTAAGACGTGTCCAAGCAGAATTCTTCTCCAGATCTGATGGTCTGGCCTAACTGAAAATCTGCTTCTCACAATTTGCTATTCACACACTCTCTAATGATTCTACTCTAGGCCGAGTGTTTCTGACTTTTCCTGTTCTGCCTGCACATCAGGCATATCCACTCAGCAGTGACATGATTTAAATTGAGGAAGGAGAAAACCACAGTCCTGTGGTCTGGAAGGATCAGACCAACAAGTATTAAATGTCTGAGAGCAATCCAAGTTGGGGAGTAGGAATATTTCTGTCTGCCTGTGCTAAGACCACATGCCTTCACCCTTTCTTAGGGTGTGTATTTTGGCTAATCTGGCTGATTTTTTGTCACTGAGAGTCATCCTACTTGTCCTTCATGGGTCAGAGTTACTCTCAGAGTACATTTCTTAACACTTCATAACTAGACCAGACCCTTGGTCTTCTAGCCTAATAGAGATTATTCACAGTCTAATACAGCTCAGCTGAAACAACTCCTTTGTACCTGCCCTCCTGCACCGGTGGTTCCTAAAATGAATAAATAAGCAGAAACTTTTAGGAACCCACCCCTACTGCCTCCTGGTTACTGCAGCACAGCTCCTTCTTCTCTTTCCCAGCATCCTGTGCTGTTGACAGAAGCACCCCTAAACCCACGCAAGAACAGAGAGCGTGCTGCTGAGGTGTTTTTTGAGACCTTCAATGTGCCAGCACTATTCATCTCCATGCAAGCTGTGCTTAGCCTGTAAGTGTCTTTTGTCTTTGATTTGTGTTTGTGGAATGTTGCCATGAAATCCATTCTTCTACAAAAAAACTGTGGAAGACTTCACTGCTGTCTTCCCCCACTTTTCATGCAAGAACTGAAACTCAGTTTGTGTAATGAAGAGTTTACAGGAAATTTACTGAACTGCAAACAGAACTTGCATTTTGAGGGGTTTTTAGGCCCTGTTTGTGTGAAATCTCTGCTTCCTGAGTTGAGCGTGGATGTGCTGCTTGCCTGGGCTCACTTTGAGTTGTTTGTTCTGACTTGAGCCTTTGTCCCTTTTGGTAGCTACGCGACTGGCAGGACCACGGGAGTGGTGCTGGACTCTGGGGATGGCGTCACCCACGCGGTTCCCATCTATGAGGGCTTTGCCATGCCTCACTCCATCATGCGGATTGACATCGCTGGCCGGGATGTCTCCCGCTTCCTGCGTCTGTATCTCCGGAAGGAAGGCTATGACTTCCACACAACCTCTGAGTTTGAGATTGTCAAGACCATCAAGGAGGTGATGCCCTGCCTTGTTTCTGTGTTTGTCCAAGAGGGGATTTCTTCTCAAGGGAAGTTGTGGCTTGTGAAATCTGGTGGGAAGTTCCAGCCTACCTAGCTCTGCACCTAAATCCATTATCTATCTGAGGGAGTCTAGGGCCACTAAGATGATTAAAAGATTCTCATATGTGGAAAGGCAGGGAGAGCTTGGACTGTTGAGCGACAAGGAATGTTGGGGGAAAGTCTTGTTGATGTATATAAATGTCTGAAGGGAGAGTGCAGAGAAAACACAACCAGACTCATTTCAGTGATGTCCAGTGACAGGACAAGATGCACAAACTGAAGCACAGGAAGTTCTGTCTGAATATAAATTTCCTTTAGCATGAGGGTGACCAAGTGCTGGCACGTTTGTCTAGAGGGTTGTGGAGTCTCCATCCTTGGTAATATCATCGGGACATGGTCCTGGACAGCCTGCTTTAGAGGACCCTGCATGGACAAGATGGCCTCCAGAGGTCATTTGCAACCTCAGCTGTCCTGTATTCTGGGAGAATTATAGTCAAAATCACATGAATCCCTGTTGAGAGGCTGTTAACATGGAGGTGAAGATGGGCTGGTGGTTTGGAGTCAGTTTTGCATTTACCTGTGCTGCAACTTTTCAGGGTCTGATGATAGCTTTCAGCAGTGTTTGTTTACCCTTTATGGAGTAAAATCCATGGTAGCTAGGGATCAAAAGTGGGATATTAAAAGGTACTTTACCTGCTGGGAGCCTTAAAGGTCTTTTCTCCAGCACATAATACTGTTGAAATCAGTCTCCTCAAAGGGATACATGGATTTTGATTATTATTGAGAAAAACATTTTATCAGAGGCATTTAGGTTTACCTGTCTCATCTGTCTCTCCCTGACTGTTTCCTCACCAGCGTGCCTGCTACCTGTCAATAAACCCCCAGAAGGATGAGACTCTGGAGACTGAGAAGGCTCAGTACTACCTGCCAGATGGAAGCACTATTGAGGTTTGTAAGGACCACTCTCGGAGAATTCTTCATGTGAGGCACAGGGTTTCCAGAAAAGCTCCCCGGTGATGGGAAATTTCACACAGTGTTAGGTGGGAGGGGATAATTTTAAAAGGCCATAACTCATCCTAGGCTGTTGACTGGACACTAGAATTTTTAAGGAAAGAAAACTTTACTAGAAACCTCACAACTTTATGCTAGAAGTCCTGGGTAAGGATGCAGCATGACAATGGGGACTCTGAGCTGTTTGAGAGCAGGCTCTGATCTAACAAAGTTTTATGCAGATCAGGTATGGAGTGTGGGTAGGTGTCAGCTCACTAAATCCATCAGTGGTTTTGTATGTACTTTTTGTCCTGCCTGGAATTGTCTCCTGTGCATTAACAGTTGATTTAAGGAGTTAGGAATGCTCCTTAGAAGACTGAGCCCACTATAGAATGGTCGAAAGAGAGGAAATACAGGTTTTACCTCTAGTACCAAGGCTGGATTTGCTCCCTTTATGCCAGACCTGCTGTATGGGGCTGAGCAAATTTCTTCATCTCTTTCATCTGCAAATTGGAAATGGTGCCTTTGTAGGAGCTGTAGTCCAAACTGGGATTCACTTGGGATCTAGTAATGCAGCATGAATGTCCAGGAAGCTTCATTACTCTGAAGCTTCACCTAAGAAAGGCAGGCCCATCTGTAGTTAGTGAACAAAGCCACGCTGTTCTCTTCCCTCTGTCCTAACTTCTGCTCTTGCAGATCGGCCCTGCCCGTTTCCGAGCCCCAGAGCTCCTGTTCCGGCCAGACCTGATAGGGGAGGAATGTGAAGGACTTCATGAAGTGCTCGTTTTTGCCATTCAAAAGTCAGACATGGATCTGAGGCGAACGCTGTTCTCCAACATTGTGCTGTCTGGAGGCTCCACGCTTTTCAAAGGTTCCTGCCTCTCCTTTTTCAGTGTGCTGTGACATACCTGATCTCTTGCTTCTTTCTCATGTGAAACTGGGAAGATAACCCAGATCACCCAGTTTGTCCTCTGGGGTGAGGGCTGTGTAAATTCTGCTCTCTCAGGGCATTTACTTCCTAATTTTCTGAGTCCTAGTCATACCCTGCTGGGTATGTATGCAGGACACCTGCCCTTGTACATCACTTTCTGGGCTTGGAGGTATTTTACTGTTTTCTTCCAGTCAATGCCTGTGGAAGGACTGAATAGCTGTGTTCATTCCTGCTGCCATAGTTCACAATATCTGAGACTAGATACCAAAAAGGACTCTTCCATCTTCTAAGGTTTCTTTAGGTTTCTGATATGTGAGAGTTCAATGGTCCTAGTTCTACACGAGTGTCAGCTATGTGTGTGCAGAAAGGTTTCAGCTCATCCCCTCAGGGCTCAGTTGGTACTCGTTGACCTAAAGATACCCTCTGCCAGAAACCATCCGTCTGTTATCCACTGGTTGACATTTCCAAACAGATTCTGGTCTTCCCATTCAACCCCCTGTACAAATGGGCTGGACACAGGAGGAATGCCTAGGGAAGGAGGAGGTCCTAGCTAAAAATCTTATTTGCTTAACTCAGGTTGCTGCTGAGGAATAGAGCCTATTGTGCTAATGTTTGAGGTCTCAGTGAGACAAAATCCTGTTACGTCACTGTCTTCCCAGACTGGACTCTCTGTAAGATGTGGTATGGGGTATTTGAATAGGACTGCTTAGGCCATGTCCACACTGTTAGTGGATGGAACTTAGGATTTTGCTGAGGTGCTCACACTACACATTTCCTGTCTTGTGTAGGCTTTGGTGACAGACTGTTGAGTGAAGTAAAGAAACTAGCTCCGAAGGATGTCAAAATAAGGGTAAGAGCCATCTCTTTTGTGTTTGTCACTTACCAGATGTGTTGTTCTGTGACCTTGAAAGAACCTTGCTCAGACTGCAGCTGCCATTTACTTCAAATCAGAAATGCCTTTCTTGAGACATCACATGCCCAACACCATTTGCTGTTGTGATAAAAATCAGTTTAGTTTCATTGCTGAGAAGGTGGCTCCTCTGACATGACCCCTGTCCAGGATTCTGGACCAGAGTGGCTGTTTTGGGGGGACTGCCAGCTGTCTTTCTGTTGGGAGAGATCACATCTGTGTTTGTCAGGTGTTAGGTGGAGTGGAGTGTAGGTGTGCTAGGAGGAGCAGACTTAAGCTTGGGAAGGTACAGACTGATTCTCTCTTTCTCCCAGATATCGGCTCCTCAGGAGAGATTGTATTCCACATGGATTGGGTATGTATGTACTGCACAGCAACACATTTTGCTGTGGGATTGGGCTGGGGAGGCACAGCCCGGTAGCTCTCATGTTGTTATCCCAACTGGTGTCAGAGGGGTTGTGTTGCTCAGCTGGGCAATGCTTGGCATGTTCCTGAAGCAGCAGTCACTAGATCGTGTGGGAGGGGGCAGGTGGTGCCAGGCTCTGTCGCACTGGCACATTTGAGGATAGTGGGAGAGCAAGTGACTGTCCAGAGAGCAGTGACTGTCTGTCGTGGGTAACTGAGCCTCGGCACCTTTCTGTCATGGGGAAGTGTCATGATAGAAGCAGCCCATCTCTGCAGAGATACTATGAGAGTGCGCCCAGCATTTTCCTTTAACCTGTAACACACCTGTCTCTCCGTAGTGGCTCTATCCTGGCCTCTCTGGACACCTTTAAGAAAATGTGGGTTTCGAAAAAGGAATATGAAGAAGATGGAGCTCGTGCCATCCACCGAAAAACCTTCTAGCCCTGGGACCTGTCCTCAGTCTCCTCCGAAGACTCACTTAAACTCGCTTTTCTGAGTCCGAGTGTCTGAGAGCTGCCTGTGTGTGTGTGTGTGCGCCAGCATGCCCCGATGTCACTGAGCAAAGATGACAGCAGCAGGAGGGTTGTATTAGTACTACTAACTTTTTTTTTTTGTTTTGTTTTGTTTTGTTTTTTTTAATGGAAAGGAGAAAATACCAATCTAAATTTCTCCGGAATGGCCCATTCCTTTTTCATTTCAGTCCCTTATTTTCTCTATCACAGTCACATCTGTCATTGTAAAACAAATAAGCAAAAACAAAGGGAACAGCTTACAGAAACTGCCTGGCAAGCCAGAAGGGAGCCAACCACTGCAGACTGCTCATGCAGGCTTTAGTCAGCCTGACTGCAATGCCTGGATTGTCTGGAAACACATAGCTGAGGCCCCATAGCTACTTCCTTCTTCAGTGGTGTCTTCACCATTAGTAGGTTTTTGAAGTTTTTTTTAATATATTTTTTATTAAGAGAAAGCACATTCTCAACAGTTAAGTCCATTTGCCCCCACTGTTTTGGTGTGTGAGTGTGCGTATGAGTGTGTAACTTCTTAGCCTGATGTGGGGTCTACACCACAGCTGGAGAAGTTGGTGATAGGACTTAGTTTGTATTGCATGGAGTAGAACAAAGCAAATCTAATCAGCTATCATTGTACTAGACGGTTATTCTCTCGTACCTTGTTTTAAATACCTTTTCTCCTCTGGAAGCAAGTACCCCAGAATGGGCGTGAAGGCACTTATGTGTTCCCCCTCAACCTGCCAAGATTTACAGTGCTGACTTCTCGTGTTCTTTGTAAGAGTCGAGGCTGTTTCCCTCCTTCCTGCCATGTCAGGGCAAAGGGAGCATGTATTCACAGCCAGGCATAACTCTTGTGTATTTTATCTATTCTGGGGCAAAATAATAATTGGGAAGGTGCATTCTAATGTAAGAATTGTTTTATTTATTGAAATGTCTGAGGATCTCTCAAATACTGACCACAGCACCTGGGAATTATGCTTTGGGTCTTCTTTGAACACCTGTTGCCCAGCTACCCGCTGCTCGATGTTCGCACTGCGCACAGCACCCACGCTTAGCGGAAAGGCCAGCCCCGCCACCACCCCGTCCCTGCTCCGCAGGGACTCGCTGGGAATGCACCAGGGCAGAGGACAGTAAGGTGCACTGGGAGGCCAATGTGAGTGGCACGTTTGTGAGCAGGAAGCTGTCCTGCTGGCTGTGTTCCCCTGCACTGTGGTGCCTTTCTGCTCACCTGGTGGCTGCTTTGCTTGTACTGCTCTAACAGCCCTGGGCAGCCTGCAGACCTGCTTGTGTTGGGGCATGCCACTGTTCTGGTTTTACTTGTGCATTATTCGGTGCTCTCTTTTTTTCCTATTAGTTTTCTGCAGAACATGGCAGTAGCAATGGAGCTGGAGTTACTTGGTGGCAGTTCTTCCCTGTTTGTCTCCTTTCTGTTCATTGCCACACATCACCTTGGGGTCACTCTCAGGTGCAGAGATGGGTAAGAGCTGGAGAATTGCCACAGAGGTGAGGAAAAGGCCTGTGCACTGCTCCAGCTGAGATGAATGTAAGCAGCAGCCGGTTGTCACTGCAGGAGCCACATTCTCAGGGCTCACCCATGGGTTTGGAGAGGCTGTAGGCATGTGGGTAGGGTAGTCTCTCAAAGCTGAGGCCAGGCTGCTTGTTCCCCTCCCCCATCAGAGCAGACTTTTTTAAGCAAGAGCCTGTCAGAAAAGAGCCATCATGCTCAGCCTTCTGCTGGGAAACTGGTTCTGTTCTTGCTGGTTTGCTGCAGCACACATAGGGGAATTCCAGCGAAGTCCTTGGTTCCATTACTGCCCCAGGCAGTGCTCTCCATCCCCCCAGCCCCTCCGCTGGCCTTGCAGCAGCAGTGCTCCATTCTGTAACCTGCAGTGACTGGGCAGGATGGTGCTGTCTCCGATCTAGCGTTCGTTTGGTCTGCCTGACTTCCCTCGCACACTGTCCAAACCATGTTGCCTGGTGGTGCCCAGCATACTTAAATAAAGTCATTCATATACAACACTCAAGCCTCTTGGCCTCCTCTGCCCACATTTTCAATTTTAAGGAGCTTGTGTTCTCTTGCCTGTGCAGAGCTGTTGCTGGACAGACTGCAAGGAGACACCATTTTTGGTCCAGGATTGCATTCCTGGCCTGGCTTTTGTGGGAGGAGATTCCTGGGCTGCAGCCGTGGTGTCCATATCTACTCTCCTTTACGTGTGTTATCCCTGAGTCTTCTGTCACTGCAGACAGGTGATAGGGGGAGAGGGCAGCCTGGGCTGAGCAAGGGTGATGCCACTGCTGTTGTGAGAAGAGCTGGTGCCAGCCCAGGTGTTTGCAGAGAGAGCAGTGAGTACGGCTGTGCTCACAGGGTGGGCCCTGGGAAGTTGGCACAGTGCCCAGTGCTATGACTGTCCCATTTTGTCCCCAGCAGCTGCTGGTGTAGGAACAGGACAGACCTAACTCTGGGGCCTTCCAAAGCAGCAGAGGTAAGTGATGCCTCACTTCAAAGGCAGGTGATCTCCTCTGCCCCCTGCAGAAACAGCCAAGCCTCAGTGCAGTTTTTGTGGAGAAGGAGTTGTCCCCTTGTCTCCATCCAGTCACAGCTGTGTCCCCACAGCACCACATCCACCCAGCCAGGGTAGAGCAAGTAGCTAGAAGAAAATCATCAAGCAATTCAGAAAAAGATCATCTTTAATTTATGAAATGGAGAACCATTCTCAAACTTGGTTAGAAGCTACACAAATAACTTATGATTGAACCAGTAAGAACTACAGCAGCCTCATGGCAGGAATGTCTTGGTCCAAGACAGAAGGCCATGTCCTGAGGCAAAATGGCAGGTTGGTGGGCTGAAACCCCAGAGGGAACCTGGCACTAAGCAAAGGACGTCCCTCAATGTGCAACAACTTCAAACACTACCTGGCGCCCACCTCCCTCCTGCAACAAGCAGGCACAGCCTTTGGCCCATCCCTTCTGCCTGCCCCCAAACACGTCAGGTCAAGTCACAGGGATTGAGGAGTTACTCCCTTGCCTCAGGGACCCCTTTAGTGATTACCTGTCCATCTGCTCTCAGCCAAAACCAGGGAGACCAAAGCACCTGTTCTCCTTGGGTCCCTGGCTCAGCAGCCAGGTGAGATGATCTAACGTGGGCACAATTTCTAGCACAGAGGAGCTGAGGTGTCTGCCCTTCCCCACAGGGGTAAAATCCCAACCCTGTGACTGCCCAGTACTGTGTCACACAGGCTCCAAAGAGGAATCAAAGACCTGGTGTCTCCTCTGGGCTGTGCTCTCCTGCAAGAGTGGAGGGCACCAGGCTACATCACCCGGTCACCTGGATTGCCCTGGGCAGGGAGGCACTTCCAGCAGCTGGATTAGGGGTTGGTTCCCTGACCTTGCCCAGAATGGGAGGGGGATCACGGTACAGCTGTGTAATAGCACTCAGTAGAAGGGGCTGTGGAGAGGTAAAGAGGGATAAACACATGCAATGGGATGCCAAATGAAATGACACAGCTCAAGGCTCTGAACTCAGTTCAAGCCCAGCACCTTTCCTAGGCCACCAACTCCCTCTATAGGGCCACAGAGAAGGGAACCTCAGCATCAAACAGCACACCCAGCAGATCCTGGCTGTGCAGGATATTGTCCTGGGAACAACAAATGCTTAAGAGTGGATTTGGTCCAAGAACCACAGCACTGCAAGTGGGAGGGTTGTACCAGTTACTGGGAAAGGCCTTCAAGATCCTGTCATCCCTGCTCCTGTTTGGCAATCATTCCCTTGGTCACTTGGTCCCTCAGGAACCTCCCACTCCACTCCTCGAGATTGAAAGGCTCTAGTGACGAAGGACTCCCTGTGCAGTCTCTGCCTGCTCAGCTGGAGAGGCTGTGGCTCCCTAGAGCCATGCCCAGCGCAGAAAAGTGCATTGGGGATGTGTCTGTTTCTAGCACCTCTTTGCTGGAATGAGCAGCTCTCTGCTCCCTGGGACAGGCTGGGATAAAATGCTCTTGCTCCTGAGACCAAGAGATCTATCTCAGGCCCCTCACATGCTGAACCTTTCTGCCCTCCCCAGTGATGATCACATGGAATGAGCAAACATTGGCATCATAGCATTTCACAGCTGAACCACGAACATCAGGCTCTCTCAGGCCACCATCCCTGCCCTTCACCTGCCCTCCAGCAACAGCCTGGAACCAGCAGCATCCTGGGGGCTCAGGCACCCTTAGATTGTTTTGACCTCTGGTGCTTGGCCTTGTGTCAGACTCTGCCGCTGAGCCTTCACCACCTGCAGCCGCTTCCCATGCAGGCTGAACTGAGACCAGGTGAGGAGCTGCAGCAGCGCGCACGTGATGGGCACAAAGACGAGAAGGTAAAAGCAGCCCTGGCGAAGAGTTGGCTCCAGGGCCACAGCAGACGCCAGCTTGGGCTCGGCACTCACCACGTTGTTCAGGGGGTTGCGCTGGAAGATGTCATAGCCTGGTGTCAGAGAAGAGTTTGTGAGAATGGGGCAGTGGGGACCTTTGTCCATTCTCTTTGAGTGACCAGCCATGGAGATTCAGAGACCAGGCACAGGTTAGCAACTGAAGAGCCCTCTGCACCCACCCAGGGCACAGCGCAAGGTGCCAGCCACTGAACTCACAGGTCTGCCCTGTCCTGCTCCACTTGCTTTCCCCAGGAGCATCCTTACCTGTGTATGCGCAGAGCAGCCAGGTGCCAATCAGAGGGGCGAAGGTCTGGCCCGGCTTGGTGACCAGAGCCACCATCCCAAAGAGCAGGGCTGAGGCTGCCTGCTTCCTACGGTTCAGGACTAAATCCTCATCCACCAAATCAGTGACCACCAGGTTGAGTAACTTACAGGTCCCTTCTGTGAACACGCGGTTGCTGCAGAACAACAGGCAAAGCACGAATAGGGCTATCAAATGACAGGAAAACGTGACAGATCAGAAAAAATGGCAGGAGTGGAAAAGGTTTCCCCACACTTGAAATAAGAAATTCAGAAGCCCTTGTTACAGGAGAGGAACACCACTATCAATAAGACTTTGTACCCTGCAGTGACACCTCAGATCAGTCCTGACCTGCCACACAGACAGGCCTGGGGACAGGACACACTGGGCCTGTGGCTCACAGGCAGCTGCAGCACACACCAAGGGCTGTGGAGGAGGAGGAGAGAAGCTTTCAGCAGCTGGCAAAGACAGGTGCAGGCTGCTACCAGTCCTGCTGGTCTGTGACCTCCTGAACATCACTGCCTCCCTCATTCTGCAGCAGGACAGGCTGTGGATTCTGCAGTGACCTGTCCCATGTGCTGTCAGAGCTGGAAACCACATGGCTTATGTATGATCCTGCCCCCTGTTCCCTGCCTTCTACTCCTCTTCTTAAAACAAGGACAACTCATTTTGCTTCCCAGGAGGCAGAGGGCAGGGGAAGTGCTTGCCTACCTGGCAATGAAGATGCAGAGCAGATACACCTGATCAGGTCCTGCCAGGAGCATGACAACACTCAGAGCCAGCTTCAGGAGGAAGAGTCCTCGCACCACAGTGTAAACCCCATAGTGACGGCAGAGCGACAGGAAGTAGAGGTTGTTGAGATGGGGGGCAATGTAGGAAACACCTGAGCAGAGACAGAAGCACCAACAGCTTGATGGAGTTTCACTTTCCACCATGCTCCCAGACATGACACCAACAGCAAGGTTGGCCATTGCCAGCAGGACAATACGGAGTAGCTCCCCTGCATATATAGAAGGCTGCACCAGATGTATTCCATGGCTTTGTGGCACAGCACACGCTTTCCTACAGAGGGAGACCTTCTTCCATCAACCTCATGGACAGAAAGGCAGAAAAGACTTGCTCAGTGTCATGCAGAGGCTGCAACTCAGCCCTGGAGCAGAACTGAGAGAGACAGGGCGGCCTGACCAGACCTGGCTTGCACAGATCCCTCCCAGAGTAACTCTAGGACCAATGCTCACATATCTGTAGCAGCTTGGAAAGGGTCTGTATGGTCTGTATACTGTGGAAGAGATAAAATTCAGGGCTGTGTTCTCTGCTGCATCCTGGGAACACTGCATCATGCAGCCTCTAGTGCTCAGAACAATACCTCTCTGGCATCTGTTGTCCAGTACACCAGGTTTGTCCTTACTAGAAAAGACTCCAAGTTACTTCTGTGGCCAGGAAGGACAACTCAGAGGTCCCAGGGAAACAGCTGAGGTGCATGCATGTGTGAATCTGACAGCCCAGAGTCCTGCACGTGAGCACACTTCTCCCCAGATGGAGTTTGGGAAGAGCAAATCCAGACTCGGGCCAGGTCCTATGTAACTCCGCTGCTCCCTCCAGTCCCACCTGAAACTCACCAAGCAGGAAGGATCCAGTAGAGACAGAGATCTGGTCTGACAGCAGGTGCTCCAGGAACAGAGGGAAGAAGTTGCTGTTAAAATGGCAGTGAAAAACCTGTGAAGGCAGCATGCAGACAAGCTGGTCAGCAGGAACAGCAGTGAGAAAGAACAGAAAAAGCTAACAGCCCTCTGGGCTCTGTTGTCCTAGGAGCCCCATGCCAAAGGATCATGCAGGATAGGCCTGGATTATTTCAGCAGAGCAAGACCTTGGCTGTAGCACTTCTGACACCGCTGGCTGATATTGCAGAGCTGCAATGCCATCAGCTATGCACACTTTGTGCCCAAAGTCAGCCCAGCTGTACAGCACAGTGCTGCTGGGGCAGACAGGGCTAGCAGGTGACAGCAGTGACCATGAGGCTTTGGGGGAGACAGTGGCAAGGCGGGAGGGAGGAGGCAGCTGGCAGGAGGACACTGGTAAGGCAGTGAGTCTTGAACACAAAGATGCAGACCAGCATCAAGAGCCTGCCTGAGGGGAACTGAGGGATCCTCAGAGAGCTATGACTGCAGCACACAAAGCTGGGCAGGTTGCCAGCATTTGGTAGTCATCACTGAAGAGGATGAAGAACAGAAATGGTAAAAGCCAGCTGGGACATGGATCCAGCTGGACAGCTAGAACAGTGATGTGAGCCTCAGGAAAACGGAAAGGAGACTGTGCTGACAGCCACACCAGCAAACAGGACTCCTAAACTCATCCCCTCTGTGAACCAGGCCCTCTGCTGCTGCACCCCATATGGGCTGCACAGAGCTCAGTCAGCCCCCATAACCCAGCCTACGCTGCAGAGAGAGGAAGGAGCACCTCACAGCTTGCTCAGGAAGTATTCTTGGTCACAAGCAGAGAGTGGCTACCAGCTGCTGAATCAACCAGCATGAGCAGGAGGCTCCAAGTGCAAGTGGGTGCTGGAAACATGTCTGCCCTTCCTTGGGAACTCACATACTGCTGAATCACCCATCTCAAACAGCCAGAGCCAGCTCTCATCCTCTGAACTGCGTGTCACTTCTGTGCCTACCTGGATGAGATTCATGCAGACAAACCAGAGGAAGTTGCGATGCCGAGAGAGCTGCTGGAGATACTCTACCAGGGTGATCCTCTTCTCCTGGGGGACAGAGAGTTTCTCAATGTACAGCCTAGAGGAAAAGAAGGGATAAACAGCAACCATAAATCCCTCACACCAAGACAGAGTCCCCAGCTCTCCCCATGTATATGCAGAGCTGCCTCTCCTCAGCTTCCATCCCAACCCTTCGTCTTCCTGGACCAATCAAAACAGTGGAGTCCACAGCAATGATTGCTTATTGCTAGTAAGAAGCCAGGCAACAGGTCTCCCAAAGAACACCTGTCTTCTTAACACAAAATTCACATTTCTGTCCAGAAATGCACTCTCCTCTTATCAGCCATTCCACTATATATGTATTTCTCTTCCAGGTCCCTGCAGTTAGCTCACCTGGCAGACCTCATCAGGATCTGCTGCTACTACAGTATAATGCTGGCAGCTCATAACAAGAGATAACAAGTGAGGCAGCCCGCAGAAGGAGCTGAACAGGAAAAAACAGCTTGGTGTGGCCTACCAACAGCCCATCTGCTATCAGACAGCTGAAGTAAGAGGGAGAGACATTCACTAGTCCAACTCTGTAGGGCATGGGCAGCAATGTGGTCTCATGCTTAAGCAGGAATGATTTCATAAGTTGCTTCTGACATTTTACCACTCACAGGCCTCACTGGGTGCTCTAGACATGAATTAATTTCATTTTCCAAACACTGGATGGCCATGTAGCAGGTTACGCCTCTGCCTCCAGTTTGGACTAGGGCTGACACAAGACAGTTTTGTTCTATTTTCAGAGGAGCCAGTGTGACAGCTGATCCTGAAAACTGTATCAACAGACAAGAACCAGGGATAATTAACAAATTTTGCCTCATTCTGGATCTTCTCACACGTTTAGTTTGCTGCAGATCTATGCCAGGCCTTTGTCCCTGCTGCAAATTTGTGACCCTTACTCTTTCAGGGTTGACTCCTGGTCCCATTTGACTTTCCCATCAGCCTGAAACCGCTGGCGGAGCAGGTGTGTGGACAGGGTGAAACCAACAATGGAGCAGAGGGCCAGCAGGACACAAAATATGCGAAAGGAAAAGAAGTCCTCCTTGTTCCACACTGCATAGGACATGAAGACAGACAGGGAGCCTATGGCACTGAAGAGGGAGCAGTAGAAGTTGAGGCTAGTCCTGTCTTTTGCTGAAACAGCCAGGTCTGCAAGCAAGGCATTGTGATGGAGGTCAACCATGGTGAGAAAGCTGTCATACATGCAAAGGCAAAGGAGGAACTGCAAACCAGGATGAGCCCAGGCAACCCAGAAAGCCAAGAAAGAAATGGCAAAGAGGGGGCCATTGTGGCTTAGTGCTCTGAGCCTCTTCAGAACTACTTCAGGGGAAGAAATCTCTGCTCCTGCTCTGCAACAGAAGAAAAAAAATATTTTAGGTACCTGGACAAAACCCTGCATGATCACATATTCTTCCTCTCCAAGGAAGTCATGTAAGTGCCATGGACAAAAATACAGCTTTTGCACAAATAACAGCCACCCACATCAGGTACCTTCTCCGCTAACAGTGAATACACTGAAAATATGGGTTTAAGAAGGCCAAAAAGAAAAGGGTTTTTTTTTCCTCCAGAGCATTTCTCTCCCTGACAGTGCTGTACTCTCTTCACTTTGCACAATGTAAATTATTTTAATGAGTTTTTACTAGTTACAGGAAGCCACACCATGATTTTCATTAAAATGTTAACATAAATACATGAGAAATGCTAATGGCCAACCATACAGAGCTGTCTTGCCTCAGCTCCCATCCTGTAGAGTTTGGGAACAACTGCTCTGAAGCATTCCATGTGGAAATAACTTTTCCCCCTTGTGCCTCCCAAACCATGTACAGACACTCTCTAACACCCCATTAAGAGGCTTGCTCACATAGCAGAGGCTTGAGATTTTAATGGCCATATTTTAGGTTCTGCACCACTCATGACTGTTAAGGGTTAGGGTCACATACATCCATTAGGTGTGTGTGACTTTCTCTATACAGTCAAGTACTGAAACAACATTTATGAGCACTGAACTTCAAAGATGCCATGAAAATGAGGTATTTAAGAGTTTCATGCCCAATAAGCCATTCCCATGCCATCATTTCAAAGCCGCCAATTCGACATCGTCTTCCCCAGAGACTAAAAACTTCCCAGATCTTCTGAAAGCAGAACATCACTTACTGCTGGGTGCTAAGGAACACTCGGTCACTCAGCCAGCCAAACAGAGGGTCATTGAGGCTGTTCCAGATCAGAAACACTGTCTAAGAAAGAAAACAGGACAGTGAAACAAACCCCAGGACAGCTCCATTCTGTCAGCAAAGCAAGCAGTGCTGAGCTGGCACGGTGAGGCACCAGCAGGAACTGTCCCAGCACACCTTCCCTGGCCCATCACTGCTGTATGATGCCCCTGTTGGGGCAACTAGCAGTAAGGCCAGTGGTTTTCACTGCATGTGAAACACCCCAACGTCCCCAGAGGAAAGGCAGTCTTAAGAACTAAGCCTCTGCATTTTCTGTTCCAGCTTGTTCTATTTTTATGTAAGTGGGAAAAACTGAAAAGCCCAAGTTAGCACTTGGGAGGCTCCTTTGCTCCCTCTCCAAAAGGGAACACTGCTGTTATAACTAACAGTTTTCACATTTCTAGCAAGGAGCAGTCTTATTTTCAGAGTTTCCTACTTAAAGAGTGCAGAAGCTGATGGGAAACAACTTACCTCTCCTATCCAAAAGGACAGTTTATCAATCTTGTAAACAGAGACAAAGGTGTCCACATAGTACAGGAGGAACACATTGTGCAAAATGGAAACAAAGAGCGACAGAGATCCGTAGATTACTGCAGTGGGCAAATGGAAAAGACAAGCCAGCAGTCTCAGCCCCATGCTGGTGCAGTCAGCGTTCAGCTCCTTCGATCACCTCCATTTCAGGTGAGATGTCTTCTCCCAACACCTACTACATCTTTGTTGGGGCCAATCCATTGTTGCTCCTGCAGGAGAGAAAAAATAAATAAAATAGAATGAAAACAGATTCATTTTCTTAAATTAAGTAAAAGGCAAATCAAGTTAATTGGTAAATCTATGGCTACAGAGATCAGAATTCATATTGTTTTGAGAAGCTGCTACAAAGTGGATTGGAGGGGATTTAAGAGACTAGAAGCTGTCTGCTGCACTAAAGCTGTTTCATTAAGCTGAAGCCAGGCTGTGGGCTCCTGGGTGTACAACTGCCTCCTCCTGATCAGCCTGCCCTGTCCTTTACCCTGTAATGTTCTTTGTTATCCAGCAAGCAGACAATTAATCCAGCTCTTTAAAGGCAAGGTCACAGGAGGAATCAAGCTAGATAGCTGCAAACAACAAAGCAGCCTTCAGAAAACACACCTAGTCACTGGTATTTTTAGGTACTAATGTAAATTTTTACCCAAATAAAAATGACAACAGCTGTGATGTAACCTCACATGTGCACAATGCTTTCTCCAGGCAGTCATAGCTTACTGCACCTGGGCTGGCTCAGACAGGAGTTATTTATGGCGAAAAGTGCTGCTGCTTTGTGGCATGAAGAGACATGACCAGAACACAACTACAGCAGGCACACTGCCATCATGCAATAAAAGTGACCACAAGTGCCTTAGCAGTTGTCCAGCTTGTCTTGGAGTGGCCTAAATCTTAGGACCATAGTTTGAAATAAAGATGCTTTGGCTGGACAGCAACATACACAGAAATAAAACACGTGGACACAGCAGCCTTAGACCAGAACAAGTCACTGTATGTTCACAAGGGGCTGAGCGTGAGGAGGACTCCTCACACCTGCACTGACTGGAGCTCGTGGTCAGGAGGTGGGGCCAGAAATGTTCTCTTGTGCTTTTCAGGCTGAGCTCTCTCTCACACTTCACTTGCTACAGACCCAAGGCAAAACACAAGGCACTTATGGGCACATCATAAGGGTTTCTTAAATCAGTACTAGTCAGCTCCTCCAGCCCATGCCATCACTGAGAAACCCTGCTCACAGCACACACACATGAAGGGTGACAACAAGGTTTTTATCTTGGCACTGTCAAAAGCAAGATAAAGGGCTGTGTGTCACTCCTGTTTCAGCACTCCAGGGTCTGCACTCACCCAACTCAGATACATCATGGGGGCTTTGCAATGTGGGATAAGACTGAACACATAAGAAATAGGGACCTACGCACCACACCAGCCTCTTGGGCTTGCAACACCAGCTACAGCAAGTCCAAGCAGGAAATCAAGCAGAAGAATAAACGTCTGGGTATGAAACTTGATGAAACGCAAGTCCCATTCAGCATTTCCCTGAAGCCATGAGTCTGACCACTTCTAGGCAAGATTAGAAAAGCAAAAAGCAAAAATAACCATCTGCTCTGCCTAGGCCAAGGAATTCCTCATAACTAGTTCAGAAGGAGCAGGAACAGCATTTGTTCCAATCAATTACATCACTAAATTGAAACTGCACCTCAGTTCCACTCCCAGCCAAAGCACTAGACCTCAACTGGATCCAACTGCAGAGCCCTTATGGAGCTCAGACACCATTCTGCATCCCTGCCAGGCCAAAATCCATGGCCAGAAAAAAGGAAGACACTGCTTGGAAGGGAATTCAGCCAGACAATGAACCTTTATAGACGTAATTGAAGACAGACAAGCCTCAAGAGGAAATTTCATTTTATATGGTCAAGAATTGGAAAGGAATCACAATGCGTGAAGACAAAGAAGAAGGGAGAGTTAAGGCAACTGTCCCAGGGGTAAGTCCTCTGTCTCTCACCAAAAGCCTTCTTTGGAGGACTGACTGAAGAGCAGATGAAGGCACCAGAGTGCTGAGCCGCTTCATGGAACTGTCAGGACACAAGAACTGGGAACACCCACTGTAACTAGCAGGAAGTCAGCTTAAAGCACACAAAAATACCTCTTTACCTTGCAGGTAGTAAACACCTGACATTTGCTACCAAGGATATTAGAGAGCTGGGCTGCAGGTTCAAAGGATTAGACAAATTCACTGAAAACAGCTGTACATAAACAGCTACTAAAGAGAACAAGGCAGGGAAATCCCCTCTAACTCCCTCAAGCCAGCTGTGCAGGCTGGGGGTGGACGAGTGGAAAGGCCACAAATATTGCCCAGACTCATGTGCTCTCTCCCTAAACAGCATCTGCTGCCACCGTGGGGCAGGGTATGGGGAGAGACAGACCAATAGTGTGACCCACTAGAGTGATTCTTATCCTGGGCTTGCCTTTGCTATCCCAAACCTGTGTGAAAGCAGAGCCCACTCAAGCCTTGGTCTTAATGCTGCACTTCATGCTGTCCCCATCCAAAAAGTGCTTCACTGAGTACATGTCGCACAAACCACAGCTGTTGAAGTTTCCAGAGACACCTCATTTTGTCATATAAATGCTACAGCACTGTTCAAAGAGGATAAAGTTCCACTTCCTTTCTTCCTGCCCCCTCATCACTCCCTCACAGATGTCCAACCTCTCCAGCCAGCTGATATTTGCAAGTGATGTCACTTTTGCTAGGATAGCCATTAGGTCATTTGATAGATATTTTTTCTCTCCTCATCTGCAAATGTGCAGTTAAAAAGAAACATCACAGTTATCTGTAAAAAGCAGATTTCACTTCTACACCCAAAGCACTGTGTTACTGCCACATTGGTATTTTCATAACCTTTTCATTGGGATGGAGAATTACTCATGGAGTATGTCAGAACTTTTCAACATGAGGCTGTAAGAATTAATGGGAAAAGGAGCTGCAGGAGGGAGTAGCTATCATTCATTCATGCTGAACCTCTAACACAGTCATAAAGCAACAAGCTCATAAATTAAAAAGCAACGAGTCTTTATTTGAGAAACTTCCTCCTCCACATTTGACATCTGGCTCCTGCCAGTGACGTCCACAGATCTTATCTTCCTGAGGAGGATGTTGGAATACTGGCTACCAGGAAAGCACTGCTTTTGTTTGAGAGTGCTGGCATACAGCTGTGTCTGGAACACACCACAGCTTGGGGCTCACACATCTGCTCTAAGTTCCTAGCCAGCTCACAGCTGGATTCATAAGTCCTCGTGTCCCATGGTGATTCGGCAATGCTTTGGCCTTTCAACAAGGCTGAGCTCCAGCCTTCCACAGCTGAAGCCACTTGTACTGAGCCAGCAGCAGAGCCATACATGTGAATCTTGGCTCAAGCCAGCCTTTTAACCAGGGCCAGATGATTTTTAAGTGCTGAAGTTGCCACTCAGCAACCTGAAACAGCCATCTGCAGACCTGACTGCAGTATTGGGATGACTCTCGTATTCATTCTCCCCTGTGTGGGTAATGCAGGCTGGAATATCCCAAATAATAATTCAGGATATGTCTGTGCTTGCTTGAGCTGCCACTACACTGCCTCTGCTGTGTATTCTGGGTTTTGAGAGGCTTACTAACAGAGGGCCAAATACACCAGCTCTGTAGGTCTGCAACTGCCACACCATAAATCCACCCAGCAGCTGGAAAAACCACCTGAGAGAAAACCCTATTTAGAGACATTTGTCACAGCCAGACAGGACCGGGCTGCTGGCGGTCCAGCCCCATTCACAGGGAAGCTGGGCTGGAGCTGCACCTGTGAAAGAGCTGATGTCTGTCCCAGCAGAACACCTGGGGCTGGGCACATCAATTCCTCCCAGAGCCTGCAAGTGACAGTCATGGATGTATTTGTCTGGTCAGGGTTATCCATCAGTGATGAGCCCATTCTGAGAGCACAGGCCAGGTTCTGCACATTCCTTCCCTCCCACACATGGTACTCCAGGACACCTCCACAACACATCTCAGAGGGTCCTCAACCCACGAAGCTACCTGGATTCTGGCAGAACTCTGTCAGTAAAATGAGAAATCCCGCCATAGAGCTATTTGAATTAATAAAACCAAAAGAGCTTCCAGTTAAACAAAAAAATACCTCTCAAAATCCTATTTCTATCCCAGGAAAGCTCCTTCCTAGATACACACTTCACAAAATTTAGCCTCCTCTGACTACACTTCCATCTTGAGCACCCTTTAGAGATGAATATAGCTCCCAGGCTCTCCGTTTCTCCACTCCATACTTCTCCTGAAACCCTCCTAACACCCTCGGATAGTCCCTTAGTAACAAGGACTCTTGAGGGAACACTAAACACAGTCCTGTGTGAAATATGAACAAACACCCCAACAGCAGGCTCCCAGCAGCCCTGTATCTGATGGGTGAAGCAATGAAACCTTTGAAACCACCTGGATCAGGCACGGAAGGAAACGTGACTGAAAGAGGTTATCAGGGTGTTTCCCAGTACTGATTGCAAATTCAATAATCACTGATGACTGTGCATCATGAGGTTAAGTAATACCCTTCCTATTACAAGCAATCATGTGCTTCCATCACTCCTGCTGAGTTCATACACGCAAACACAACTGCCACACAGACAATTAATACCTTGAACCAGCTTGTAGCTTCCATGGAGCTGTGCTCCAGCTGAGCAATCTTGTTCAATCAGATCTCATTCCCTAACAAGAACACAAGGTTTGTCAATATAGAGATAACTGGGCAGATCTCATAGCCTTAGAACTTGGTAAAGCTTTTACCTTAACAACATGCAATATCCCATGTCTAAAGAACTCATTGTTTCCTCTACAGTGTAAAGGAAGTGTGTTAGATGTATTAAAAAACTTGTTCCTGATCATTTGCTGTCAATATAAGCTCTAATTCTGTAGTGGACCTCACAGCACTAGGATGGGCTACAATGCCAGGAAACTCTGGCTTCAAATTACAAAACTAGAAGTAAATTTGAAATCATCATTGAAAACAAGCCCGAAGAGCTGCTTCAAAGGAGCTACAAGAGGGGATTACTGCACACATGCTGCTGTTCTTTGTTAGGACTTAACGGGAAACTCCAGGTGAGTAGCAACTTTTACCACTCTGCCAAGTGCAGCCACCAGGAGTTTCTGCTACGCAGCTTCCCCGGGCCAGGGAGTCTCTTCACCTGTGCAAAACTCCCACGGCCACCGTCCCTCCGCGGGGCCCCAGCTGCAGCCACAAGGCCACTCGCCACTGACCGGGTCACCAAGGGCAGCTGCTGGCTGCATGTCCCACGTGCAGGACAACAGCACAGGCAGCCAGGCGATGCCTGCAGAGTCAGGCTGGACACGGGGACACCGTGCCTTTGGACATGCCCCATCCGCAGGGACCCTCCACGTGAGGGGAGGCCTGGCAACCCTGGTGGAGGAGGGGGTGGCCAGGCAGAGGCACCACCATCCTTCCCTGACGGGTTCTCCAGAGGCACTGCCGTCCTTCCCGGGTGGGCTCTCCTGCAGGCTCCATGGCAGTGGGTTGAAGCCTGCCAGGTGCGGGGAAGGCGTAGCAGGGACACCAGACGCAGGCGGCACACTCCAGCAATGCCAGAGCCGGCTCTCTTTGCCAGGAGGCAGAGCCCCACCGGCTCCAGGGCTGAGCCCCCTGCCCATGAGCACTGAGACCAGGGAGCAACGGCACCCCCGGGCCGAAGTGGGATCATCCACGACAACACAGGGAAATATCCGCCAGGGCTGTACCACTGCAGGGAAGGGGGGACCCCTCTAACACGCAGAGGTGCCCCCACTGGGGGGCAGTGTCTCACCCACTCTACTCGAAGCACCTCACTGAACGGACAAGGGTTCCACCACCCCACCACGCTACAGGCAGGGAGACAAACCGGGGCCAGCGATGAGACGGGAGAGACGCCCGCCCGCCGCCTCGGCGCCGCCTCGGCGCCTCCTACCTGCGTCCGGTACCGGCGATCCCCCGCCGCCCCGCCACGGCACGGCGCGGCCACGCATGCGCAGCCCCCAGCCCCGCCCCGCAACCATTTTTGCGTCCTGGCTTGTGAAGCAGCCGGCACCTCCCGGCAGCCATCGCGCGTGAGGTCATTCTGCTCCTTTATTTGCATATCCCCGCCCCAGCCGCACGAGCCTCTCTGGTCCGGGCCACCTCTATGGTCAGTCCGCCCGTCGCCATGGAAACGCGGCCTGGCTGGGGATGGCAGCGCTTGGAGTCAGGGAATCGTAGAATCATCGTGGAATCATCAATATTGCGCGAGATCTTCAAGTTTATCCAGTCCACCCACCAGCCCAGCGCCACCACCGTTACCCGTAAGCCACTAAACCATATCACCTAGTGCTATTTCCAGGGGCCACTTGAAAACCTCCAGGGATGGCAACTCCACCACCTGGACAACCAATTCTAATGCCTGATCGCTCAAACAGCTCCTGGAAAAAAAACTCTGGTATTTAATTTGAATCTCCACTGTCCCAGCTTGAGGCCATTTCCTCTGTCCCTCTCACTGTAGGCACAGTAGAAGAGACCAGCCTCTGCCCCATCACAATCTCCTGTCAGGGTTTGTAAAGAGCACTGAGGTCCCCCCTGAGCCTCCTCTTCTGCAAAGAGCCTGTGCCAAGCTGTGGAACGACTTAGTGGAAACAAAAAATATATACATGGCTGCTTGGGCAGGTGGGGCAGGAATCCAGCAAATATCCCGTCTCTGGCCTTAGTAATCAGCAACTTACATTTCTCTCCCATGATTAATTTCCATTCATCCTGTGTATTTCAGAAAATAGGGACTATCACTGTCCATTATCATTTAAGATTTCTCTGTGGCCCTTTCTCTCAAGGAAACAACTCTTATGTTCAGCATAGGCATCACCTTCCATCTCTCACTGCAACAGTTGCTTCCATTCAGCTGTTCTCATATTCCACCAGGGGAAATTTCACCACGAAAAATTGAGGCAAAAGCCAATTGCTATGTACACAAAGGTATCATTGCACCCTATTACTTTCTAACGTTTTTTTCACATTAGACTTACTAGTAGCTTCTTAAGTAGGTAATTTTTATAAATTCCTAGAAGCCAGACAACTAATTGTAATCAACATGGTTTGTAATTAAAGAGTGATTTGTAGGTATTTAGCTTCAGCTATTGAAATCACCTGCAGCAGAGCAAGACATGAGGCACAAATCAAAGAAGTGTTTAGTTTGGAAAAGACCTCTAAGATCACAGAATCACTAAGTATCCCTAAGGAGCTGCACTGCTGCTGCTGTTGTGCTGGGTGATGATGAGCTGACCTTGCAGACGGAGTCATCCATTTAAAATTCCTGTGGAGATTTCTGTCTATAAAGGTCCACCCCAGTGCAGGTGCTTACAATAAGGTAGTGCTGATGGGGGCCACTGGTATGGCTTCTTACTTAATAATGATCTGCATGAGCTGTGAGTGTAAATACCAGCCCAGTGGTAGCTGAGTGTAAGTAAAAAGCTTCGGGGAAGTAATGCTAAAAGAAAATGTTTTCTGGGCTTTTTTTTTTTTTTTTTTTCTCTGTTACTTTATGGGGGAGTCTTTTCTATGTTAGTTAATCTATTGTTTGAAAGGTTACAGTTCATTAAGTTTTGCTGACTTAAGAAAGAACCTGAAGTCTTGGTGAGTGATTTTGAGGCTTTTCCATGCTGGCTTTATATGCTGATTTTAGCTGCTCCTTTACCTGTGTCCTGTATCCTTATTCCCTGTCATGGCAGGTAATGTAATTGCTGAAGGATTGAGCTTCCTGTTGTTGTCTTTAGTATAAAGGCATGTTCAGGCAAGTTTTGTTGCCCTGGTTACCACAGGAAAAACTTCCATGAGGTGTAATGTGGTATCTTAGGGCATCTACTTACTCTCTGTGTGTCCCCAAGGCACTTCAGTGAAAAAGAGCCTGTGGAAAGTAATTTGCTTTCCTAAGATCAGGTTGTGCATCCTGCTGTTCCTTGGTTAGGTGAAGACATTCTTTTGGTTGTCTTTTCTCTGCATGTGAGTACATGTATGCCAAGCAAATGTTTCTCTGTGTCCTGCACTTATACACTGGGCTGTTTTGCAATGTTTCTGTAGTTATATGCTACCTTAAATGTTTGCAGTAACAGAGCACTGTATGACTGAGATGTTCTGTATTTTGCCTGGCTTCTTAAAAACACAAATCCCTTTGGAGGTGGTGCCCCTTTCACATCTGCTGTTTGCTCATGTGGCTGCCAGTTCATGTATGGTAGCATAACTTGGTGTAGTATTGATTCATGCTAGTGCTCTACTCTGTAATTTTCTTAGCACCACCTGCTTGTGAAAGATACTAATGTAAGTTGTTGTTGTGTAATGAGAGGCTTTAAACACTTTAATTTAGAGAAAATGACATAGAAAGGCCTTTGAGTGATTGTGTTCCTGGAAACACAAGATTTTCTTTTGATTGCCATTTTAAAAAAATCAATAATGTTATTTGTGAGCTATGTTCTGTATTGTCTAAAGACCATAACAGAAGGTAGCTGGTTGGGTTTTTTTGAGTTATGACAAAGTTGTAGATCAGCAGATGCTGCAGCTGTCTGCCTTGGGGATGCAATAAGAGCAGTATTCCCATGGGTAGTTCCAGCTCAGATGTTTGAACTTACACTAGAGATGCTGTGTGTGTTGCTGTTGTAACAGAAAACCCCCTTATATGCTAGAGGGGTGTGTTGTATGTAATACAACCCCAAAGAGTGGATAATCTTTCCTGCCCTGTCCTATTGTTTAGGGTGTGATCCCCTGGGAAGACATAGTGCAAGTGCATGAGATTATGCCTTCTGTACTTCTGCATATCCATCCTCAATGCAGGATATGTGGGAATGGAATCTAAGTGTATTAAAAAGAGTTAAAATACAAGTAGTTTTCTGTGACACTGGTGTTTGTCAACAGAGAAAAGCCATTGTGGGCACAACTTCCCCCTGGAGAACCAGGCTGTGTGATCCATTACTTCCTTAGCAGGATATCAGGAGACTCTCCCAAGAGCACTTCAAGGACTAAGACTTGTAATCAAGCAGCTGTGAGAGCAGGATGCTGTGGAAGTACAAAACATGTTGCTCTGTAATGCAAACTGTCTGTGTGTAAGATAAGAAAGTGCTGGTAGGTAACTGGAGCTGGGCATGGGAATTAAGGCTGGAATTGAATGATTTGTCTTGCAGTGTGTAAAGTAAACAATATATAACCAGGAGGAACCAGATAATTATGGAGTGTCTGAGGCAGCTCTTGCAGGGTAAGACCTCTCAAGGCCACCTGCACCATATCAGTACTACTATGTAAGGCTGGGATTACCCAGGTAACAACATTGGAGTTGTCAGGCTTAATTATGGATGTGGCAAAACTGAGGAAGAAATAATCTGGGTGGATTGGCTGTTTGGGAGGAGGCTGAGGTAAGGGAAGCATGAATGTGGTAGGAAAACTGGATCCTGAAATAAGAGAATAAGGTATAAAATGAGACCAAGGTGAGATCAACCAAGGACTGCAGGTGTCTGGATGGTAGTGGAGCCTGAGGACCCAAGCCCACAGAATGCTGAAGTGATGCTCCTTGAACAACCTGCTGGACTCTACATCAGGTCTATGCTGGCAGAAATTGTTGTGGGAGGGCAGAGCAAAGTGGGGCAGATGTGCATCCTAGTGCTAAGTGGTGTGGGAGGGAAGGGTGACTCAATAGCATTATGTGGTTTGTAAGACTTGATTAGTAGCTTCATAGCTGTGTGCAAAGTGATATAAATAGCCATGAGATGCTACTGGTGCATTAATGAGGTAATTTAGTTAACTTATTGGTGTGCTTGATACAAGTTAGTGCCCTGAGCCTGTTCTCTCAATACTATAATCTGAAGGGGAATATCTGGGCAGAAGTCACAGCTGGGGGCTCAACCAGGATGTCCTAATTTGGAAGCTTGAGTTAACTGGTACTGAGATATTTTCTTTGCAGAAGAATGTGTGGATGGAGATGATGGATATCAGATGAACTCTTGAGTGAGAGGAGGAGTAGGTCTGTGCAGGCTGTTTTAACATGGAGAGGATCCTTAGGACTGAATGCTATGACAGACATATTAAAATATGCTCAGCTATAGAAAACAGAGTCATGTCTAGATACAGAACTGTCTGTGAAGGGGTTTAAATGAGAAAAAACCTGGTGTCTGGGATACTGAGACATGGGACACAGATTTGAACATCAGATGAGGAAGACATCTGCTGTAAAGGGTGCCTGCAGTGGTTACTGTGAAGATGAGCATGGTGATGGTGGAAGCTTTAATAACACAAAAGTTATGCTAAGCTGAAAGGAGATCATGTCAGAAAAAGAGAAACTGTGGAATATATCCTAAATGTGTACTCTGGTGCAGCAGGGACATACCCAGGGAGAGGCTGAATAGGTGACAGTGTCAGGATCACCTTGGCAGCAGGCAGGGATGTTTTCTAGAGCCTTGCCTGCTGATGCAGTCACCCTATGGCAACGCTCATCATGTTTTATTCTTGGTGGCACAGCTGTTCCAGAGCTGCTGTTATCCAGCAGCTGCAGTCAAAGTAGCAGTGGCTGCTCCAAACCTCTCTGTCACCAGCAAGTTGCATTTTGAGTGCTATTTGAGCAGAGTTATGCAGGGGGGTGGTTTTTGCATAACTGCTGTCAAGTCAAGACTTGCTCTGCAATGACTTGGTCTTTTCCTGGTGTTTTGATTTCATACAAAGTCTGGGCTTTGCACAGACCTCAGAAACAAATGTCAGACCCACACTAGATTTCAGTGCTTTCTGGGAATGTTGCTCTGAATAGGTGAAATGTATCTACTCCCTCTTCAAAGGGCCTCTATAAGGGGTGACTGACTGTAATATACATTAGCTGCTATTACCAGGGTTACCAGTGCCAGCTGGAGTTCTTTTCTTCATGGTGCATTAGTAACAGCACGGTGAGACCGGTGTCTTCTGGCTTCAGAAGTTCAGTTCTCTGCTTTGGCTGAGCTGAAGGGATTGTTTGTGGAGCTCTTATATCAGCTGTGCTTGTGGTATTTTTCCAGTTGGCTTGGGCTGCTGTAAAAATTTGAGCAGTGAAGTAATTCCTGGTAGAAAGGTCCCTCCTGTGGGGTAAGGCGAAACAGGGTCAAAGCCCCAGCATTGCTGGGGGTGTTCCTCAGACTGGGTTAGTGATGTGGGGAGGCTTATTCTCTACAGCACTGATTTGTTAATCACTGCTGTCTGCTGGTACCTTGAACTAGGCATGATGCAGTAACCCCTTGTGCAAGTATTGAATACTTCTTGGAGTACTTTGCTCCAAGTACTGGGCAGTATGGGTTGGTTTTCTCTTGGAGAGTGTAGCAAAATGTGCTGCTCTTTTATGTTTGGGGGATGAGTGGGTTTGTATTAAAAATTCAAGTTTTTCCATTATTAAGCAGCACTAGCATTGGAATCTGGTCCTCTAGATAAAAACTAAGGCCCAAAAAGGCCCAGCTTTTAACAAGCTATTGCATTTTGAATTCCTGTGTTGCTGCCAGGCATGTCTGGCTAAGAGAAAGCATCGTGTTTAGGAAGGCAGCCAAGTGCCTGTGTCCTAAGGATCAGTACTGGTGGTGGAGGATCAAAGTTATTGTGTTGTGTGGCTTTTGGTACTGCTCTCCCACCTCCTTAAGAAGTACTTGGGAGTCTTCTCCTGGATAAGTTTTACTGAAAAGACTTCAAACCAAGCATGTTGGCAATAAAGGGAGAGAAGTGACAAGGAAAAATATGTAACTGCTTTGTCATGATCTTCTCCCACACACTATCTCCAGCTACCAGGATGCTGGGATAAGTGTGTGGGTCTGACACCAGAGTGATGGAAGACAAACCTTGGCTGAATAAATACACTCAGTTTTAACATCTCACTTTAAGCAGTCCTTGAAGTTTTGGGGGTTTTTATGTTTGGTTTGGTTTTTTTTGTTTTGTTTTGGTTTTTTTTTTTTTTTTAAATCTTTGCCAAAGCTTTGTCAGGTGGTAACAATTTTGCAGACTCTGCTCAAAATGGGGAGACTAACTGGAAATAACTCATTACTTCTTCATCCTCTTGGCTGGGGGAAATTGGTGCTTTTGAAGTATTCATCCCTGTACCCCTGGGAGTTGTTACAGAGCAATGGCAGGAGATTTGTGGTTTTTTGTGGGGTGGGGAGAGGAAGAGGTCAGGAAAAAAGCTAGAAAGAATAGTCTGAAAGCTTGAGTGCTGGAACAGAGGAAAGGGTAACTTAATGGGATCTTCATTTGTGAGCTGATCGCAGGGCTATGGAATGAGGCAAGAATAGTCTTGGTTGAGAGTTACAGTAAATTAGATGGTCATGTCCTCTCCCATGGGCCCAGTGTCTCCACAGCTGTGTTGGCTTGCAGCATATTCCCTGAGGCAATATCTAAACCCATCCAAACTGCCAGCCTGACCTGGGGACTCTCCTTCTGCTGGACAGAAGACTTGGTGAAACCAGTCTCTCCAGACATGTGAGATACTTGTATGAAGTTTCACATGTTGGGTATTGCAGCACACCTGTATGTTGGTACTGCCCATGGTACAGTCAGGCTCACTTTAATCTCTCTCCTACAGAATGTGTAGTCTGGCATGGAACTGAATATTTACTTTCCTCTGTTTTCTGTAGCTCACAGTGGTCTCTTGTATTCCACAAATACCTAAAAAGAAAGCTCACCAAATTCAAAGCTAGCCTAGGTGATAGTAAAGCTCTACTGCCCTAAGATGTTCAGAAAAAAAACATATTCTTCTGTATTTTTAGCAGGTAACTTCTGCTTTAGATACTAGGAAAGCCCTAGCAGACTTGGGCATTTTAACTCTGTTTAACTAGTGGTGGATTCATCACCTGTAGTAACTGAGAGGGCTGAAACAAAAGCTTCTCTTATCAAATGTCCTCTCTAGTTTTGTATTGCAAACATTGCTTGGTTGCTCCATAGCAACTCTGTGTGGGGCAGCTGGTGTTGAAGCACTCTTTGCTTGGCAGGCCTTTTTTGGGAGCTGTGGTGTCAGTCCCCTTGACCTGCACCAAGACGTTTGAGGAGGGAAAGGCCCTGCCAGATGACTGGGGCAGTGGGTAAGAGAATTGCTGGAGTCAGCTCTGGCAAGCCTGGGAATAGTCTGCAGTATCGTGTTCTCACCAAGAAGAGATGACAGTGTTATGTTAGCTTTCTGTGACCATCTTTGGAGTTTTCTTTTCTTTTTATTGTGCCTGGTGCCTCATTCAGCTCCAGCCAAGAGGGATCTGAACCCTTTTCCAGCAAGGTCAAAACTGCTGGAAAGGCTTAAAAGGAGAGGCTGCCCTGTTTCTTGCTGTGGCTTTCTTACTGTGTTGGTCCCTTATTGTTCCCTGCTGCCAACCACTGCTCCCAGTGCCCTGGCTTGGGGAGGCTTGGCTCCCAGGCACAGCCTGCTGTCTGCCCAAGCAGGCTGCCCATCTGTGCCACCAATACCTGGCATGTATTGATGGATGTCAGGGCTCTCAGGAGCAGGCAAGCATTTAGCAGAGTTCAGCTCAGGCTTTAAGGGCTGCTTTGCCTGTTCCTGCTCAGGACATTCAAGTGCTGGGCAACAGATGTAGTGATCTTTTAGGGGTTTTTTTTTTCCCATGGTATAACAGGGCTTGAAAGTAGAGCAAAGGAGGATGGTTGTCTGAAGAGATAAATCAGCTAGGATCCCCTCTCCCTTTCTGGTCCTGTAGCTGCTCCTGAAGAGTTGTAGGCTGCCAACTGTTTACTTCCAAGACCAGGCCAGCCTCTGGCTGCTGGTACTGGAGAAACAAGAGAAGTAGGAGCAGGTGGATCATAGTATGGTTTGAGTTGGAAGGGGCTTAAAGATCATCCAGTTCCAACTTCTCTGCCATGGACAGGGGCACCTTCCACTTGACCAGAGTTCTCAGAGCCCCATCAAGTCTCACCTGTGGAATGCTTCCACAGATGGGGCATCCACAGCTTCCCTGGGCAGCCTGCTCCAGTGCCTCACCACTCTCAAAGGATTTTAATTTCTAATATTCATTTTGAATTCACTCTCCACCAGCTTAAAACCATTCACCCTTGTCCTATCACTGCTTGCCCTTGTGAAAATTCCCTTGCCAGCCTTCTTGGAGATTTCCTTTAGGTACTGGAAGGTGCAATAAGGTCTCCTTGAGAAGAAACTGGGGCTTGGACTCCTTCCTCAAGTGGGACCACTTGATGTTGGTGTTTGGAGTTGGTTTTCTTAAGCATCTGGCTTTTGATACCTTCCAGCCATCAGATGGCCTTGACAAATGATCACCTTTTGGGCAAACCCTGTTTTTCCCTGAAGCATTGTCTGCTTTTACTTCCTGGTAAGTGTGGGATGGGATCAGGCAAGCTGGTACTGGTGTTCTCAAAGCCCTCTTCTCCTGTACACATGGATTTCTTATGCTGTAGCTCAGCCTGGAAGTTAGTATGAACAATAGTCAATTGTGTATTTGTGGGGTAAGCTGTATTGTCAGCCCCTGGAAGCACCAAGGTGCAGCTCTGTAGGGGCAGGGCAGGAGCATTGTGCCTCCTGTGTACGAAAACCTTGTTGCAACACACCTGAGCATTCAGAGCAGAGCTGAGCCCTGCAAGCCAGGAGCTGGGGCTCGGTGCCTTGTGCCTCTGCAGGTAAGGCTGTGTCTGGACAGTCTGAGAGCTCTGTGCTTGGGAGCAGGCAGGGACAGGGCAGTGCCAGACATCTGTGCACTGGAGCCTGGCAGAGGCCGCTCAGTCAAGGCTTGCCCTGACGGGTTTGCAAACTTCCTCTGGGCTGTAAAGTCTTGTGTAAGTTGTCAACACGTTCCTCCTGGGGATCTGCTTTCAGGGAAATGGATTTGCTTCTGTGGTAGGGCATGTGACAATGCTGCCCTGAAGCACTTCTAGCCCTGCTTAATCCTCATCTTGTTCCTCCTTCTTATCTGCTCAGTTTGCTTCCTCTTGTGGGTCATCCTGCCTGGCTGAGCCACCAGCTTGTTTCCCTTATCTCCCTTCAGTGTAAAATCAAAGCAATTAGTAGCTGTGCTCAGGCTGCCTTGTGATTAAACCCCCAGTGATTTAGATGGCCTGTCAGTCCTTCTCTTTGCAGCTGCCAGGAAGACCTGGGAACAATGATGCTGACAGCCAAATGCAGGGTTCTACAGAAGCTTTTAAGCAAGAGCTGGTCATCAACTAGATGTGAACAGCTTCTCCAGGGCTGTCCTTAACTGGCTTGGAGCAGCACACTGACCCACAGTAGGTGTGTAAGCTTTGTTTCATGCAATGGATGCAATAGCTGCACACTCTGTGCAGACCACTTGTCTGAAATACAAGCACTTCACAGAAGTGTGGATCTCAATAGGGATGCATGGATGAGCTATTTAAGGAGGTCCTGAGACTGGTTTTCAAGATGAGACCATTTATTCCACGTGCCCACCTTATGCTGCCATTGACATACAACACCCCTTTGGATTTTTGTGGTGGTTCTGAGCAAGTTAGGCAAGTAGGTAGTGAACTTTGTTTCATTTCCTTCTGTCTGAGGTGATGGTTACGATGGGCTTGGTCTTCAAGGCTGTAAGTCTTGTTTAAGGGTACTGCCTGGTCTTGACTGAATACTCAAGTGCTGTTCTGCTGTTCCCTATGTGGGATGAAGGCTTCTAGCCCTGAACCCATGGCAAAAGTAGGCTTGAGCTGTAGTGTACATTATGAACCTCTAGGAACAGGAGGAACTTGTGCCGGCTAAAAATAAAAACCTCCATTTTGCAGTCCCCCAGCACTGCTTTTGTCAGACAACTCTTAGGGGACAGCTGAACTTTCATCTCTTTCTCAGTCAACACCTGTGGGAGAGGCAACTCTAGTTAAGGCTGAAGCAAGAAGAGCCCACAGGATCTGAACTCCATGGGGAAAAACAAAAAAGGTCCAGTTTGCTGCCTTCAGTCCTGGGCATGATCTTTTCCTGTCTCTGATAGCAAACTTTTTTTTTAAAAACCACAACCCTATGCTATATACAGCTTCCTTTCTGGCCCTAGGGGAGAGGATAATGAGTCATTGGAGGACATTTCTTCATGCCCTGGAGGGTGCTTGGATATCTGGCAGGGGCAGGCTAGGAGCAAATTCAGCTGTAGGTCAGAGTTGCTCAAGGTAAATGCACACTTAAACGGGAATGGTAATTAGTGAGACCAGAAAGAGAAACCTGTGCATGAGAACTTGTTAGATGAAATGTAGATGTGCCTGGATTTTGCTCTAGAAATAAACAATAGGTATGGCTCTTGTTTGCTTATCAGAGTAAAAGCAGGGCTTTGGGAGAATGGGGAGGGAATCAAGGACAGTTGAAGATCTTTTTATTTGTTTAAGATTTCCTTGTCTGGGCAGGACCACAGCTGACATGACTGCAGCAGGGTTGGGTCGTGTTGCCTCTTTCCTTTCTTTGCCTGCTTGCTTTGTTTCTTCCCTTGTGTCTGCCTTCCCCATTTTCATGCCTGCTCAAGGGCCTTCAGTTTTTTGCAGTGTCTTGCTGCCTTCCAGCACTGCAGACACAAGTCATCAGGATATGAGGTTGACTCTTCTGCCCTCAGTGCTCTTTGTCAGCTTGTTCTCATCTTTGCAACTCTGACATGTGTGGGTTAAATGTCTTGCAGAGCAGCTAACAGGCAGTCACTGGCAACGTGGCTCACTTATTCTTGGTAGGTTACTGCCCCTGCAAGCTGTGGGGAGTTCCTTGTATTAATTATTAATTAGTTGGTATGCTTACAGTGCTAAGTGTATCTCCTTATTCACCCTGAAATGTATATAACTAATATAAATTGTTTCTCTTCCCCTTCTGTCCTCACAGCTTTTGAGACTTAGTAACTGCTCCAGAGAAGTACCCCCTGTGTAAAACCCCAGGTTCCTGTACAATGTACCAGTCCAGCTTTGTGCCACGGGAATATTACCCAGCCATGCTCCCACCTCCTGCCTACACCTACCCACCACTGAGGCCTGGGAGAGCAGAAGACATGTCCAGCTCTGTGATGTTCCCTCCCATCCACACGCACAACTTCTACACTAGACCCATCACCTTTGTGGTGGACCGGAACAGCTACCCTGACTATGCAGGAGGTCAGGTGGAGTATCATCATCTCTATAGTGCCTCCAATCCCTATATCCATCCATACCACACCTGGCACTTCCCTCCCATGGTCCCTATCCCTCTCTACAATCCCTATGCAAACTACCATCCCTATGCAGCCCGCCAGAGGTCAGATCACTATCGAGACACGTGGCCAGAAGGCTTCACAATGAGAGGGGAGCTTCAATGGGGGAAGCTTAGAAAGGTGTTTGGGCCAAGGAAAGACCTCCCAGAATTTGTGAAGGATGATCTCCGGAGGGTTTATGGCACCTACCCCCAGACCAGTGTTTCCATATCCTATCGGAAAGGAGAGTTCTTGGTCAAGGGAGACCCCAAGATAGAAGACCAGGAATATGCAGTGGAGAAAAAGGTTATCCAGCAGGCTGTGACCCCCAGTGCCAGTGAGGCAGATGACAGCAGTGAGGACCGGAACCGTAAGAAGAAAAAGAAACTGAGACGTTGAGGTAGGCAGATACCTAATGGACTGATGCTCCAGTACCCTCGTGGGAGCCAGCTGGCAGCTCTTTTTGGTGTGGTTGGCAAGTAACACAAGCAATGGATGCCACCATTCTTGTTGATTTCTTTTAATTGCTCCCCATTCTCCACAATCTTATGGCAGATTTACCCTTTTTGATGCACAATGCCCATCCTGTGAAGAAACCATGTGACTGTTGACTGTTGGATCAGCTCATTGGTCCTGGTTTTGAAAGGAGCATTTGATTTCCAATGGTTTGGTTGACTGGTCACAGCCTGGTGGGGGATCTCCAAACTGTAGCCCTTGATCAGAGAAGATGGGCCTCTTCCTACCTTGTCCAGGGGAAGGGCCTGTTAGCTGGTTCTCTTCCTGGAGAGATAAAAGCTGAATTTCCATCAGGCCGAGGGCAGTGCAGGTCCCAGAGGACACAGGGGTTCTTGAACACTCTAAAGAGCAATTGTCTGCATGTCTTGTCACTGCTGTTTATGACCATATCATTGTGCTTTATCACCATGTGAGGCCTGTATGTAGCACTTCCCTACACTCTGGTGTCCCCATCCTCTTACACTTGGTAACTTGGTGCTCAGTACTGCTGGCCACATGTCCTTATTGAAACTGCTGTTGAGGCCCTGCTCTGGGTCTGACTTGGCTCTGGTTGGAGATGCTGGCTCTCCAATGAGGTTACTGGAGTTGTGTGAACCACAGCACTTCCATAGCTTGGTGGTTGTACTGGAAGAGCTGTGCCAGAAGCCCTGAGGGCTGTGAGGGGCTGGGTCTGACTTGCAAACTTCTGTACCTTTTAAATGACTGTAAACAATAAAAAAACCCAAATGCAAATGCTTATATTTCTGATTCTTAACTACCTAACATCAGTCTCTTTTGTGAACAACTTGCAATCAGATCTGGCACCTTTCTGTGAAGTTAGGGATGGCTTCTGCCATGGTTCATGCCCAGCCATGGTGCCTTGTCCCACTTGGTAGTACTCTGCCTTGCCCTAGTTTTTCTGTCAGCTTCTCTAGGGACCAGCAGGAACTTTATAAGCATACAGGAGAAACAGGGGACCCTTTCTGTCCCCCTGTAGTCTCCTAGTCTCCCCCTAACCTCACACATGGGAGGGAATGGGATGTTACCCATCTGCATAGCAAAGGCGAGACTGTGAGGGTGAACTTGGAGGCCTTTGGTTGTTCTGAATTGCCAGAAAATGAAAGCAAGTGGATTTTCTTTTTTTTTTCAGTTAGCGCAACAGGTTTTGTTTAACCAATTGTCAAAATGGCAACTGTCTGCATTTCCCCTTCCCCATTTAGCTTCTTGGAAATGTGTTAATTCTGTTGCCAGACAAAGCTGCAAGAGGGCTGAACCAGAAAAGCTGCTGCAGGAACCTTGGACCAAACTGATGCTCCTTGGCTGTACTGTAAACAGTGGCAGTGGGACTTCCTGAATGGACTAGAAAAGGCCTCCATTAATGACTGCTGGCTAATCAGGTATCAGTCTTTGGTTACCTAGTATAGGAAAAAGGCAGCAGTTTGTGCTGGCTTGGTTGTTTGTTTTTTAAATCTCTTCCTTGGCTGAGCAGGCTGTCCTGTCTAGTTAGGGATGTGCACTTAAATGCCTGCATTGGTGGTACACTCTGTCTTCCCAGCAGCAGCAGCTCCTTTGGGCAGCAAACCCAAAGTTCATGCATGGGATCCTTGCACAGTGGTTCAGCACCCCAGTGGGTGTGGGAAGGAGTTTCTTCCCCATCCGCTGGAGCTGTTGTGGGACACAGCTGAGCTGTTAGAACTGGATGCTGCCTGCCATGGACAGGGGCTGCTTTAGGTGAGATCCTGGAGGAGGTGCAAACCAGCTCTTCTAGGCAAGGTGAGAAAGAGCATGGGGTTTCCCATACAGTGATGTTGAAATGCTACATAAATTACAAGGACTTGCACAATAACTTATCCTAAATGCCATTCCTTCAGCTGTTAGTTCCTGGTGGCAGCATGACACCATGTTATAATGGAAATGTCCCCAAAATTCAAGGGGCACAGCCAGGCTCTCTTCTATGTATGTGATGGATGGGTGAAAACAGAGCCTGTTGCCTACACAAATACTTTCTCTAAATACATGTCTCTGCTGGGGTCATCTCCAGGGCCCACGGAGAGACAGAGGGCATAACCCTTAACTTTATCCATCCTGTCCTGTTTATCTTCTCCAAAGTTTTGTTTGGTTTTGCTGCCTGGACTCTGAACAGGAGATTGCTGGGCACACCCAGGCTGTTGTTCTGACAATGTGTATTTTTAGCAGAGGCTCACAGTTGCATGCAGTACATCAGGAGGTAGTAATGTATTTATTTTCTCAAGTACCATTTCACTTCCAGAGGAAAGAAAACATTCTATAGTTGGGCTTTTTATTCCCTTGGGGGAAGATGTGCCACAAACCTCTAGTAGCTCTCTGATAGCAGATATTTCTGTGGTGGCCATAACTCCCCTCCACCCCTAATCTGGTCTCTGTGCAGGAGCAAAGATTTACATATTCCTTGTAGGAAGAGCTCACAGTTGCCTTCTCTTCCTGAAGGTTTGAGGCTCAGTTGCTGCCCAGCTGCAGAACTGAATCCATAGGGCATTTTGGAGGCTTTAACGCCTATGGAATTCAGTTCTCAGAGCCAAGCAGCCAGTGCAAGTCAGCTTCCCCTGGCTCCAGCCAGCTGTGTCTCCATCTGCAAGGGGGGAAAAATAGCAAAGAGCTCATCATGTCTTTGACACAGGGCAGGCACTGAGCTGACACAGATTTTTGCAACTGGGAGCTGCCACAAGAAGACTCTGGCACTTCTCACCCCAGAAGCGGCACAGACAGATGCAGCTTTCTTTGGAAACTTTGCTCAAGTTGGCTGGCTCTTTTTTTTCCACTGCTTCAACATATGCTGTTTGGGGTCACTGCAAAGCTTCAGGTCAGCCCTGAGCTCTGCAAACCTGCTAGAGCTGCAAGAGAAACACCATTTCTGCTACCTAGGGCTGGTATTGGCAGGTGTGTTGAGAATTGCCCTATGTATTTGCTCTGTGTGCAGGTGTCACACATACCTTTATCTAAACTGCTCTTCCTCAGTGTGTCTGAAAAGGGGCAAGCTGTGCCAGGAGGATGCTCAGTCCTGCGGGAGCAGCCCAGCACTCCCAGGCACTGATCCTCTGCTCCATCCATACTGAAACCAATGCCCATGGGAAACCCATGAACTGAGAGGTTCCAGCTGAGGGGAATGGTTTGTGCTGCAGGTGCTACCATGAGTGGACCATGAGGTGCAGGGGCTTTCTGCTCATTTGGAAGTGGGAAGGGACACGGTAATTCTGTGTAAAATGAAGAGTGAAAGGGCTTTCCAGATAGCTCAGGGAGGGATTGGTCTCCATCTGGGTTAACCTGGGACTTGCTGGTGCATCCCACAACTAAACACATTCCCTTTGCTGCTCGCTGTCCCATCCTCTGGTTTGGACTTCAAAGCTCACATGCATGGAGGGGCAGACTTGAGGGACACACAGGGATCCCCCTGAGCACCCACAGAGATGCTACTGGCAGCTTTGGGCAGCCTTACCCCTCAGGAGATGTTCACTTTGAAACCTGGGAACCAAGCTAATGGCTGAAAAGCTTTTCCTTGGCTCAGCAATAGTTTGGCACTGTTGTGATGACCGTGGCTCAGGCAGGAGTAAGCACCAGGAGAGGATTCCAGCCGTTTGCCTGTATGTCAGCAGAAGAGACGGGAAATGACACACAGCACTTTGGAGCACGGGCAAAGATTTCAGTGGGGGAAGCACTGAGCAACTGTTGCACGAGCAGTGAACTCCAAGATTGCTCAACTGCTGGCCCCGGGCTCTATTTTAATCCCGCCACTGGGAATTACAGTTCAGTTGGGGCAGCGTGAACTCACCATCCTGATGCACGTAACGAAGGAGCCAAACCCTGTTGCAAAAGCTGAGGAATCCCAGGCTGAAAGTGCCAGCTCTGGTGTATCCCAGGGACCACGTGCAGCAGTACTACAGGGGCTGCCTGGAGGGGCAGCAGCGGAGGGAGATGGGGTAAAACAGAACTTACACCAGGGTCCCCACCCTGCAGCAGGTGGTCAGGGTCAGAGAGATAGCTCAGGGACCCAGCTGTGCACTGTGCTGGTTTTCAGATCACTGTGACTTGGCAGGGAGTTTTCAATAGCTCTGAGCTCCTCAGACTCTGATCTCCCTCCTCCTCCCCCTGCACTGCAGCCACCTGTGCAATGGAGTGTGGGCAGGAAGGCAGCCTGCCAGAGACATTGCAGCCACATGGAAGCACCTGCCAGCCTGAAATGGTTGGTAGGGTTGGGATGCTTTGGGGCTGCTTGTTGTCCATCTCATGCCCATGGTGGGGGTTACCCTGCAGTCCCTGGCTATTTGAGTGCATGGAAAGCTTTTATCTTTCATTTTTTAAGATGTAAAACTCTCCTCTGAGGCATTTACCTCACATTATTGATGGATGTCTGCTTTTCAAAACACTATCCATCTGCCTTCATCCCTCTGCTGCTCTAAGCAACCACTGCTTTCAGAAACTGAAAGGTTCAGGCTAAGGAAAAGCCTTCCTCCTCATCTTCCTCCATGGGCTGATTTGCAATGAAAGGGGAAGGGTTTCAAGCAGACAGGCAGGTGAGCAGGATGGGGGTCAACACCAACAAGCCTCCCCTGATGGTTCTCCTTCCCTTGCACCACGGCCCAGGGAGGTGATGTGGGTGCTGGGGCTGGATTGGGCAGCCCAGCAGCCATCTGGCATGAACTCCCCCATGCCCTATGCCCCACCCTCCCCAAGGTGGGGCAGAGGCAACTCCAGCATGATACTTTTGGTATCCTACCTGTGGGTGCTGGGACTGGGGCAGCCCATTGCCAAAATGCACCAGAAACAGCTTGATCCAAGTGCAATGGAAAGCCCATGGGGGATGAACTGGGAAAGAAATTATTCAAATGCAAACTCAGACAAGCTCCAATTCTAATTTAATTCCTGGCTGCTCCTGCAAGCAATGTGCCCATGGCATGGCATCCTCAGTACACCAGATGCTCTGCCTTTGCTCCTTGGTTTTCCTGACCCAGCTTTGTCCTGTGTTCCTTCACCCAGGCAGGGCCAGGGCTGGATTTGGCCCTGTGTATTTGGGATTATCCCAAGACCCTAGGGGGTCTGCACTATAGTGGGGTGCCAGGTAATACCTGGGAGGGTAGGGATGAATGGAGATGTGGGAGCCACCTCGGTGAGGGGTATTTTGCTGGTGTGAAGGTGCCCTGCCCTGGCCCTGTGTTTTCTGGAGGCTATGTCAGGGTCAGGCTGACCTGCAGCACTGCACTGTGGAGTGACCATTGCCCCAGCTCAGCCCCGTGGGGAATTGCATCAGGCCAGCTGCTTCCTTTGCAGGTGAGGGTTTCATAACCCCATTGTAACCTGCCTCCCCTGACCCTGGAGCTGGAGCCCTTGGCCAAAAGGTTGAGAGCTCAAGGCTCCTGACCTCAGCCCAAAACCATGGTGAGTCAAGAGACACTGCGGACAATCAGGTGCCCCGGAGGATTCTGCTGCTGTGGGGCTTTCTCTGTGGAGCACAGCAGAAATGGCCACATGAGCAGATTTCCCCACGGCAAGCCCCGCTGGAGGCGATGGGAGGACACAGAAGCAGAAGCTCACTCGGGGCCAGCCCTGCTACCGGAGAGCTGCGCCGCACCAGCTCAGCCCTGAGCTGCCAGAGGCACTGCGCTCTTTCTGCCTTTCGCTCTCCACTCCTCCCTCCTGCGGGTACACGGGACAGGCTGGAGCGCTGCCCTCCCCCTCGCTCCTGGGGGACACAAAGCACAAGCCACTGCTCCAGAGCGGACGTGACTCCCAGGCAGCTCCAGCGCTCGGAGATTAATGATTTATTGCTTTATGTCTTTAAAAAAGCAGCAGCGCCCTCCTTTTGGCATATCCCGCTAATTATCCCGGGAGTTACTGATTAGCTAGGACGTGCCTGGGCCCGAGCACCGGGGTTCTGTGGGTGCTGCACAGCCACCGGCACCGCGCTGACATGGTGGCTGGAGCATTATTCCAGGGAGTTTCACTTCGTCTTCCCGGGAACACGTCCCCCGCCGTTTAAAGTATGAGAAGCACGAGTCCGCTTTTGCAGGTTACCAAAAAAGCCACGGATGGAAGCGGAGATGCTCGTGCACACACGCGGTGTCTGACACCTCCTGTCCCGCTGCCCGCAGCCGGGAGCGGGTGCCATCAACCGTGAGACGTCACCGCGTCCCCGCTGCTCGGCACGGCCAGAGGCGTCCTCTGCAGCGCCCCGGCTGCGGCTCCTGGGGAGAGCAGCAGCCAAGAAATCCCCTCATTCCAGCCACAGCGGTCCCCCCGCTCCGGCGCAGACCCTCCCTTGACCCCGGCACTCACCCGACAGCTCCGGCTCCCGTCGAGGCGGGTCTGCGGGCGGCGGGGCCGGAGGCAGTGTTAAATATTGCAGCCGACTTACTCACTTCTCTTCCTGGACGGCAGCGCAGAGTTTCCACCCACTTCTTTCACCTTTGGTTTCCAGGCTTTCTGAGAAAAGGGGAAGCCGTGGGAGGGAGCAACCGGCATCCCCGTGCCAGGGCCACGGCCCCCAGCAGCCTCTCCTTCCCGGGAAGGGGCGGATGCCAGAGGGGGCCGCTTTCCCGGGAAACTGCGGCGTGCCTGGGAGTGCCTTGTCCTCGTGGCCCAGTACTCCACGACCCTCTTGGGTTAGGCAGATTTTCCTCCCCAGCCGAGTGGAGGGGGCACCTGAGTGGTGCCTCCCTGGCACAAGCTCAAGGGTGGCTGCCTGACCAGCTCAGCCTCCTCCTTTGGGAGTGAAAATCCCCCCAGGACTCAGATGTACCTTGGCCTCACCCCACCAAAGCCATTCAGTTCCTCCTTTAACGCAGTGCCTCTGCAAGTGGGGACAGTGCCAGAGCTGGGGTCACATACACTTGTGATGAGCTATGTCCGTCCTCAGCCCACAGAGCCCTGCCAGTAGCAGGTGCTGCCAAGAGCCTGGGAATGTGCCAGCCAGCATTCCATTCTGCAGCCAGTGTTTCATCCAGTGACATGCCCATTGGCACCACATGGAGCTGGCTGCCCTCCCTGGGGATAAATGATGTTCCCTGGGACATAAAGCCCCCACTAGCTACTGCCAGCTCTGGTGGGTTAGCACATGTGTCTGGTGGGACTTCTTTTTCTTAAAGTCTCATTCTCCAGCATTCTGTCAGTGCCACCAAAAACACAACCATTGTTTTTGCTCAGAAGTGACGTCAGGTCCCGCGGGGTTCCCCTCTGCCAGCAGTCTGGAAATGAAAATCTGAGGCCCCAGCACTGGCTGTGGCACTAAGCTGATGGTGGGGTGAGCCCCACTGCTCCTTCTGTGCAACGGTGAACAAACCCAGAAATAAACTGGCAAATCAATGGGTGGGGGATGGCGAGATGCCTCACATGCCTGGCTGCCTGCACCGCCCTGCCCGGGCTCGACAGCTGCCTCGCAGGTTCAGATAAAATTTACAGAGTGGTTTTGTCTTTTGGGAGCTGCCATGGTATTTCTGGAGTGGGAAGCACTTGAAAGGCTCTGTCATGGAGGTGACCAAGCTGGAGCCATGATTTTATCAATGCAAGCCCCCAAAGCAGGCAACATAAATTCAGGGCCTTGCAGTGTATTTTCAGGTGGTCAGGTGTGGTTTGGCTGCACACCACAACTTTGCATGACTGCCACTCTCTGCCCCTTAGCTCCACCAAGGGGGTGGACAGGAACTTTGGCATGTGGATCCATGATCTGAAATATCTCTGATTTCTCAAGGCGGGGCTGCCCTCCTGCTCACCTGCCACAGTCCCACCCAACCATGACACAGCTTATGAGCACCCAGCACTCCCTCCCCACAGCTGTCACTTTTGGCAGCTCCCAGTGCCACACTGGAGGGCTGGAGATGCCCCTGCTCCTTCCCTGCTGCCTGCTCAGTTCTTCCAAGGCAGCACTGCAGCATCATGGCTGTGACACTGATGTCCCCACTGGGGATGGGGCCTGGCCAGATCCCTCCCTAGCACTGGCTGCGCTGCTTGTCCTTGCTGGGGTCAGACCTTGGACATCCCTCTGGCCACTGCTCCTGGTACCTTCCCCAGGACAAATCTTGCCTCCAGAAGGGTTATCCCCCTTCCCAGTACCAGGGCTGGCTTGGCCAGTTATTTTCACCTTGGTGCATGGGTCCTCCACATGCTCCCTGTTTGTCTGCCTGCTGGGAAGGGTCTGGTGAGCTCCTGAGTTGGAAAACCACTGGGGAACAGGGGAAGAAGCAAAGAAACAGGCAAAAGAGAGACACAAGTAAGGCAAACAGGGAAGTCACTGCAGGCCTGATGCCAAGGGGATGGGCATCAATGCAGCTCAGACCCTGCATGGGTGAGAGGAAGGGAGTGCACCGGTTTGCTGGAGAACAGCTTTGCCAGCTCCCATGGTGCAGGTTGTGGAAGGAAGAGGAGGAAGAGTGTGCTTGGAATTGGAGTTACTGTCTGAATCCCAGTTTTTGTAAGTCTGCTTGGCAGAGGTGAGTGAGCAGAAGCAGTCTCTGGGGTCACACTGCAGCACGCAGGACTCATCCCTTCCCCGTGACATAGGCACAGCTAAGAACTGATGCTGTTCCCCATTTCTCCAGATTCCCCTGGTCTCCTTCAGCCAAAGGCAGCAGGTATGAGTGAGGAGCAGCCTGGCCCAGCCCCCTGTGGAAGGACAATGGCTTGGCATTTACTGGGGGGAAGTGGGAGCTTCCTGCAGCCTCACTGTGCTGGGAGCATGGCTAGGCACGACGGGTTTGCCCATAGGGGGGGGGTCCTGTGGGAGAGGAGGCTGGGACTTCACCCTGGGGGGGTGAAATCCACCTTCTAGCTCTGGGGAAGTGGCAAAGGAAGAGAGCAGCTGGCCTTTCCTACCCATCTGAAGAAATTAGGTTGTGACTGCAGAGAAAGCCAGGCAGCAGGACCAGGGTGTGGTTTAGGGATCAGAAATAAGCCAGCAATTAGAACACATCACAGTGTTACTGCTGAAAGCAGAAAGTAGCCTTAGGGCAGGGCTGATGTGTGCTTTGTGAGCGCCTGAGCCCCACAGCCCTGTGGGGTTTTGGAGGAAAGCTGCTGCAGCTGCTCCTTGTGCCGGGGCAGGGCACTGCAAAGAGGATCAGTGCAATGTCTGCAGCCGACGGGAGTGTCCCAGTGACAGCCGCTGCCTCTGGGGCTGGAGTGGGACAAGGGCTCTCCTGGCTATCTGAGGTGGTCTCCTGGGAGATTCAGTCTCTTCCCGGGGGGTGCTTTGGGCTGCAGCCCCAGGCTGTGCTCAGCAGGGAGGCTGCGGCTGGAGGTGCTGGGAGGCAACAGCGACTCTTTGGCCCTTTGGGAGAGGAGCCCACTGTAGTGCCCAGATCCGGGGTCATGCCCAGAGAGCACCTGCTGCCCCTCCCCAGGCAGTTTCTCTCAGATGTAGACTCACAGGTGTTTATCACAGAGCTAATTTCACACTTCAGCCTTAGCTGAGGCTCAGTCCATCTCCAGACTTAAACCCACAAACATCAGGCTTTGTGAGATTTAGTGGCCCTTGTGTGTCTTTCCTTTTCCCTCTCCCCTAAGCCAGCAAACTGCCTGCAAGCCCCTGTTCCTCCTCTGAGAAATGTCACACATGAGGGAAACCTCATCTTTCAGCCTTGCCCTTGGGGAGAAGGATATGGTGTTAAGGGACAGCTTGGGCTCAGCAGGTGCTTTTTCTCCTGACAGCACGAAGACAGAGACACCCTTGCTGAAAGAGCTGAGCAGCCTTGGTTTGTCCACAAAGCCTGATCCTCAAAACCAGGTTTGAGAGGCCACACCAGTGGCCTCAGAGCTGCGGTGGCAGGACAGGCAGCTTGGCTGGTGCTCAGCCTGTTCTCAGCCCCTTTATTTGTTTTGCCAGCCCCTACTGCACACGGAGAGCCTGGAGGGGCCGAAGTGCAGCCTTCATCACAGCAAGTGTCCCGTGGGACAGGCTGCTCCTGCAGGGCTTGCAGATGCACTTGGACCTCACAGCCTGGGGGATCCTGGTGTGGACTCCTGCCCTCCAGGCCCTGCACTGAGCATTTGCATGGCTGCAGAGGAGCTCAGGCATGGTTATAACCATCAATGATGCCCTGCAAGAAACCTCCCACTGCAAAGGCCTGGCCAGCAGTGGGTATTTTCCTGCCAAGGGGACTGGCTCTGCCTCTCTCCCCAGCAGGGCATTTTGTACACAGCCAGGGTTTTGCTCAGGCTGTGTTGCTCTGAGCTTAGGCTCCCCTTCCACCTGCCTGTCTGTTTTTAGCCTATGCCATATTTTTGCAGCCTTTGAGACCTCCTGCTGTCTGGCCACCTGGATAGAAATCTGGTGAGACTTCATGAATGGAAATGAGCAGGGGAAATGCACAGAAGTTCAGCTGGTGTGATCACCAGAGATGGCATTTACCTCTCTGGAGCAACTCCTTCTACCCCCAAAGAGACACTGAAAGCAGCACATGCCCCATGCAGCTCCCTACTAAGTGTGATCTGCCAGCATAAGCCAGTCCCCTCGGTGCTGGCAGCCCCAGCGGAAGCATGGCCACGGGGAAAGGGAGTTTCTTGGGATGTTTTTCCCCTCAAGGTTCCTGTTTCCCCTCCAGCCCTCATCCATGGATGCTGGCAGCCTTCCCCTTTTCCATGTAGCTTTGCAGAGGGAGCAAAATGAGTGGCTGGAGCTGAAGAAGTCTGGGAGATGGAGGAAAGCTGATGGGGAGGCAGGGATGTCGCCTTGACCCGTTGATGGCACAGCAGCCTGCCTTCCAGCAGCCCTGAAGCAATTTGGGAATCAAATCTGCTGGCAAGGAAGGGAGGAAAACCACGGGGCTGAGTCACTCCTTGGAAGGCATTTGCATCTGAACAAATTCCAGCCAAACCCCCTTCCCACTACCTCTGTGTGGGGTGTCAGGGGTGGCTTACAGGAATGGCCACAAAATCTTTTCCCCCCAGGATGGAGCCTCCCTGGCCAGTCACACTCAGGCAGAAGCCAGGCAGCATCTACTGCTGGCTTTGGCAGGTTTCCAACGAAGGCAGGAAGGCTTCCCTGGGGCTGGGGGGAAGCTGTGCTGGTGAGCAGGAGCGAGAGTGAAGGCAAGAGAGGCTGCAAGGAAGCTGAGCCTCTTCCCAGAAATGACAAAGTGGGGTGTTGCATTTCAGCATCTCGTGAAAGAGTCAGGCTGGGGCTGGTCCCCCATCGGAGCTTTCCATTAGCAAATGGTCAGGATTTGGGATGACAGTCTCCTCTAGGGATTTAGACTAGGAGAGGAGCAGCATGCAAGAAGGATGGAGGATTGGGAGCATCCCAAACGCTGACCCAGCACCTGCAGAAGCTTGAGTTTTTGGCAGGGGTGAAAGAGGGGCTGGGGGAAAAGTTGCAGGGCTGGAGTTACCCACTGGTGGTGGGAACTGGCAGGGGCAGAGGACTCACCCAGCAGGTCACAGGGTGGAAAAAGCTGCTCCAGGAATGAAAATGAACAGTGTCTAAGAACTTGGTGTTTATTTCCCTTCAGAATAATCTTGGGGGAGCTTCTCCCTATGCTCTGCACCCAGGTTGATATTTTCTCAAGGTTTAAATTCCCCTGATGTGCAATGTCATGTTCCTGCTTGAAAAGACCTTTGCCAGAGTCAGGTGCTGCGCGTGGCTAGAGCAGGATGGGTCCTGGGATGGGTCCTAGCTCAGGGCGGTACCTCAGGGTGAGATCTCAGTGTCTGTGTCCCATCTGCGATTCACTGCGCAGTGCCGGAGCTCTGTGCAGCACCTCGGTGATGTCCAACCTCCCTTTCCTCCCTCTAGTGGCGAAAATCCCGGTTTTCCCGGGGCTCCCAGAGCCCCCGGCAGCACCCGGGGCTGGGGCACAGGCAGTAAGGGGATTGTCTCTGTGCCGGGACAACGGGCAGGTGGCCCCAGTCCCTCCCAGCCCTCTTGACAGGGATGCTCCTGCCTGCCCCAGGTCTCATCTGAGAGGAGAGGGAATTTTGCAGGGTTTTTTTTGGATTAGGGATGGCGTTACAGGTAAAGGGAAGCTTTCAAGCATCATGCTGGTTCTCACACTGCTCCATGCCCACAAATGCGCGATGAGGAATACCAAGGGAAATGTCAGCTCTTCCTTAAGTAATTCCTTTTAGCTAGCCTTGCAATTAGTCCATTGGAAATAAAAAAAAAAAAGATTTTGAGCTTTGCCAGCACTTCTCTTTGCAAACGCTGCTCTCGCCTTGTAACTAGGGCACAGTGGCAGGCGAGAGCCAGTTAACTCTTAGCATCGAGCTTTCCTCAGACAGCCCGAGGCGGCTGCGATGAGACCGCCCGGGGTAAAGGAGCCTGCAGAGCCGAGGGGTGCCCGGCAGCGAGGGGTGCCCTGTGCCGCATCCAGTGCCCCGGCTCAGGGCACGCTGCCTTTCCCCTCCACGCTCCATAAGCGTTTTACAGGTGTGCGTGAGCCACAGGTTCGCTCCTGCACTTGTGCTTTGGTGCAGGGCGGATGGAGAGGATGTGCAGGAGGGGTGCAGTGCTGCTCCTGAGCCCGGAATCGGTGCTGTGCTGCTCCCGGAAATCCAGCTGGGATCCACCCACTGTTTACAGGGAAGAGTGCGGTGAATCATCTGTGCGGGGAAGAAAAACACAACAAACTTGGGCCATTTTAAGCTTTCCGGGCAAGCGAAAGCTGCTGGGAGAGCGCCTGAGTGGGAGCAGCCCGGCTGTCCTGGGAATAGCTGCTAGGGCTGGCTCTGGAGGGATCCATATCCTGGGACAGGCGCCTGTTTCTGCCCCAGCCCCTTAAATATGGGTGGCTAAACCCAGCGCAGCTGGCAGCAGCTGTGCTCTGCTCCCCACAGGCCAGCCCAAGGGGAGTTTTCCAGGGAGATGTCCTGGCTGGTAGGGAAGAGGTGACACTTGACAACAAATGCTTTTCTCTAGACGTGAAAGTAGGAAAGCATTGATCTGGAAATGGGTTTGCTATAGCAAGGATGGGATTACTACATCTGCCTGAACAACGGGACCAGAGCCCTTGGAGATGGCCTGAGGTGCTCCACCTGGCTTGCAGGAGGACACAGACCTGCTGGGGTCCTCTGGTATTTCTGCCAACCCCCTGGGCTGTCTCAGGTGTCCTCTGCTGCTGGGCAGATGCTGAGGTAGCTAAACCAAGCCCTCGGCATCGCATACACAAAAAAATGTTACTTCTATGTGAAATAAATGAGGTGAGGAAAGGTCTTTGTGTCTGCCAAGAGCTGCATTATCTTCCAGCTGTGGCAGCCAGAGCAACCACTGTCCCCACAAAGGTGGCCTTTAAGCCAAGCTGCCCAGTGCTGCGGCCCCAGGTCGGCAGCAGAAAGGGAAGGTGGGTTCCATTAGCACCTGGAGAGCATTTGGGATGGGGTCTTGGCATCATTGGGACCCAACACTGGGAGATGGTAAGAGCAGACTGAGGGGAACTGTCAGCAAATAAAGGCCACGGTAGGCAAACCCAGCAGCTTGTTCTGGTTCTGGGGAAGAGCTGGGTGTGTCCCAGAGGTGCACTCTGGAGTGTTCAGACAGTTGCCAGGTACAGAAGGTAAAGGCAAGAGGGGATACAACAGGAGAAGACCCCTAAAAGCCAGCAGGGACCCTAAGGAGGGGTGGAGACAGCTGCTGTGTGGGTGGAAAAGGGCTGACCCGGCACAGGGGCTGAAGCCCTGATGCCACCTTGGCTGCCAGTCCAGCCTTGGGCCCCTTTGGGGTGAGTGAGGAGCGGGTGCCAGAGAGGACGGGGCAGCTGGACCATGTGCAAGGTGTTCAAGTGCAGTAGCTGTGACACTGTAGCAGGGACCCTGAGGAAGTGTGGGTTTGCATCCCAAGTCAGAGCTGATGCCCCCATCCCAGGGGAAATGTTCTGTACTCATGGCTGAGTTTGGGGGGATCAGAAAAAAATGTGGCCTGATGGGAATGTTACCCTTCAGTACAAATGCAGATGTGCCAGCCCTGCATGCTGAGGGAAGGTTTAGTGGCTGGAAGGAGCTGGAACAGCAGAAGGTACAGGAGAAGAGAGCTTCTGGGCTGACCCTGTACTTGAAGACAGCTGAAAGCCAAAAAGTTGGACCTTTTTTTTTTTTAATTTTTTTTTTTTTTCCTAATGTGCCCTGGCCCTTAGGGTGCCAAGCCTGTGACCTGCTGCCTGTCAGGAGGGGATTCAGTGACAGGTCCTCACAGCAGAGTGGAAGGCTGTGCAGCTCTGCAGGGACATGGCCACTGTGGCAGTTCCGTGGCTAGCAGTGGGCACTAGAGGGCTGCACACTCCCATCCTTGCTGCCACAGGCGTCTCTCACACTGCACAGCCTGGTCTGGAAATGCTGATTAACTTCTGACAGACTCAGTGACCTGGGAGAGATGAAAATAACTTTGAAGAACGGCAGTTTGCCACTACATGGCCAAGGTAGTGATTTTTCTTCATTTCAGTTGTGCTTTCCCCAAGCTCTGCTGCTGCCAGGGCAAACTTGCAAGGTGAAAAGAAGGAAGCAGTGCATGGGCTTGATGCTGGGGGATGTGTGATGAGCTTGTCCAGCTCCCTTAGCCCCTAGAAGTTTCTCCAGCACAGCCCTTTTTCCCAGGAAAGCTGTGTCCTTTGCAGAAGCAGTGGCCTCCTCTGCTAAGGGTTGTTTAGTGTAGGTAAAGAGTGGCTGGGGATGGTGCAGGCATGGCTGATCCTGCCTCAGGTCTGTGTGATCCACTGGGTTCCCTCCTAACATGGATTTCTAGGGAATCTGGCAGCACTGGAAAGGTGTAAAATGAAGGTACTCTTAATCTGAGTCATCTAAAGTAATTTTGGAGCAGTGTTTTTGTGACCACTTATGTGCACTGCTTTATTTTTCTGACCTGTTTCTGGCTGCTTTGTTGGCCTGCAGGAAATCCCTGCTGCTTTGGGGCCAGCTGTGGCCCCCTCCACCCTACATGGTGGTAGACAGAGATGGTTATGTCCATGTTGTGGGAACCAGACGGGATGGATCCTGTGAGTGACCGAACATCTCAAGAGTCAGCACGGGAAGAGAAAGTTTGTGCTGTGTGCCAAGTGTGGGAAGATAAAGGTGAAACATTGACAGCGTTGGCTGACATGTCCCATGGCACAAAGGGATTCAGAAAGAATTCCTGCTGAGGGATGGATTTGTGAGGATTGTGGAAAAGGGTTCAAAACTAAAAGCAGCCTGGAACAACACAAAAAGCTGGCCCACTCACTTGTCAGGAATATTGAACAGATCGCTGCCTCCCACCCCAAATAAAGATCTGCACAAGGGACATGTTGACAATACTGGACCAAGGAGGAGAATTTGGATGAGCAGTATGAGGAGAGAAAAAACTTAAACAAGTTGATTGGGGAGTATATTCCATAAAAGAACATGAAACAGATAAGTGGCAAAGAAAAAGTATTATATGAGTCCAGTGAAAAAGAAAAGGAGGGACCTGGAATGGGAAACATGTTGCTGCCACTGAATTGCACGCAGAAGGGGAATTGAAATCCCACTGTGGAAGTGAATGGAAGAGTTGTTGTGGACTGGTTACCCCTGTAAAGCTGCCTGTGCCTCACAGGACCTTTGGGAGAGTGATCACGTGCAGTTGCTACCAAGTTGCATAGCACTGCAACATCTTGCTTCTATTTAATACTTTTATTGTAACACCTTCTATGTAATATTTGAAATATATTATCAATTGTGAGTTAGCTAGAGATGTCCTGCCCACTGCTGTGTTAAGTGCCCTGCTCCAGGTGCATTGGCCATCACAAGCCAGTTTCCATTAGGAGCTGGTGATATGTAGGGATGCTAAAGGGCTCTTAAGCATGGTGTGACACCTCTAACATGAATTTGAGGCATAAACCACTGGTTTTGACTAAAGTGAATGGGCCACTTAATCTGGAAAAGGAACGTGTATAATTTATGTGTTTTGTAAATAGCACAAGGATAAATATTCAGATCTCTTGTGAGAGATGGGGGCTATCCTCAAGTATACAGCAGGGACAGCATGAACACTCTGCAGGTGTTTCTACACTGACAGAGCTGGGTGAAGGAAAACCTCTGTCCTCAAAGGTGAAAATGGTGTGGAAGGAAGGCATTTGTCAGAGATGGTCTCCATATGAGCTCATCAGGCTGAGTCCTGCCTCATCCTGCCTTGTAATAACCACCAAGGTGGGAGGCAAAGGAAAAGAAATGATGGGTTTTGTCCCCAGAAGTCTGATATAAATGGAGTGTGAAGAAAGAACAGCAGGAATATGTGGGGATGAGGGAATGTCTGCAGGTATTGCTGAGGGCACTGATAAAGCATAAAGATAAGGAAGGAAAAAGCCAGCACTTGCCTGGGAGATGATGTAAAAATCAACCTGCTCCAGTTGCTCCTGCTGGGAGAGTCCAGGGAGAACATAGCTGGGTCAGGTGGGAGATGATATTTAAGACTGGTATTTTTTTACTGCTTGGCAGATGAATTGTGATGTGGCTTTATAGAAGTACTTGACCTCTGTTTTCCTATGACATGGTGACCATACTTACTTGGCAATACTGGTGTTGGTGGGCAGAAGGTGTGCAGAGATTCTGCAAACACAAATCCCTTCCCAAGTGCAAACTTTTTGGGAGATGGGCTAGCAGATATTAAGGTAATGGGAGTGATATGAGACACAATTGTCCTTTAGTACAGAAGGTATTTGATTTTTCTAGATAAAAACTCAGATTTATTGCCTAAATTTGTATGCAATAATTGAAGTTAATGCAGTTCTAACAATTTTTGTGGTGAGAGTATTTTGCTAAGACATCTTGAAAAATACTGTGATCCCAAAGAGACTGATAACAGTCAGGTGTAATGGAAGCTTAACCAGAGCTGGAAGGATTGCTGCGTGGGGCTGTAGGGGAATGTGGATGTTAGGCACGTTGGAATTCAGAAAACAAAACACAGGTTTGTCAAAAGGCTGTTCAGACCTTTCCCAAATTGCCTGTGTGTGCTGTGCTGCCTGTTGGCTACCTTGTCCCAGGAGCTGAGTGATCAGAGAGCAGCCAGAGGGGTGTGGGAGTTACTAGTCAGGATTTGCTTTGGAAAAGCACCTTACTGATTTTAGTGAGAAACAAGAGGCAAAGAGAGTATTTTTCTGCTGAATGAAACATTCTTGGTGTGGTGATCTAAGTGGAGCCCCAAAAAGTTATGGGTACTTGTGGGTTCCCTGTCTAATCTGACTGTCAAAGTATAGAAGAAAAGTATAGAAGTCAAAGTATAGAAGAAACTACATAAAACTTTATTGTCCTAAAAGGGATTATGGGTTAGTGAAGACAGATAATGTGTATAGGACACTCAGGATGTTTTGTCTAGGATTCTTGCTTGAGTGGAACAGAAGGGAGAAGGACCTGAATTTGTTTCATGCCCTGGAATGAGAAAAACAGAAGGGCTGGGAATTGCATGTGACACGAGCTGGCTCTGAACAAGCAGCAGTGGGTGCAGTGGTCAGCAGGGGAACACCCCATGTGGGACTAAACACCAGCTGCCCGTGGGAGCCCTCGAGTGCAGGATGTGTGTGCATGTGGATGCAAAAGAAATCCTCTATTTCCTGTTCTGGAGTTCAGCTCTGCAGAACAGGCAGAGACCATTAGACCCCATTGAGTGACCTCCCATCTTTCACAGGCCTTGCAATTTCTTCCTGTTTCTCTTGACATCAGCCCACTGATTTATGCTGAACTAAAGTACATATTTTTTCCAAAAAAGACAGATCTGAAGACATTGGGAAATGAGAAAACCAACATTTCCCCTGATAGTTTGTTCTACTAGTTAACCACTGCCACTTTTCTCCTGTTTCTTATTTTTCATTTCAGTCTGTCTGGTTTCTGGTGCTAAACATTAGTTTGTGTTATAGATATCAGGAATAAATCAAAATGCCCTCTAGAACAGTACCTGCTTTATTTTTGGGATGTGGGATATGGGAATTAAATCTTTTCAATTTGCCTTGGTTTTGCAGAAGGCTGGGGTTTAGTGCTATTGCTGCTGGGGAAAAAGCAAATCCCATCCTTCTCTCTTAGCTGGTTTGTGCCTTCTGCCTCACATCCTGCAGCAGGGCAGGGAACTGGTTCTGTTGAAATATAGAAATCTTTTGTTGCCTTGGGGTTATTTGGAGTTTTCAGTCTGCTCACCACAGGGCTGTGAAGATGTCTGGTGCTGTGGTGCTAAGCCCAGCATGGTGAAGGGGAGGCTGGAAGAGTTTCAGGTGGGATGTTTCTGCAGCAGAAGCCACTTTCAGGGACCAAACTGCCACCAAAGACTTTTGCTCAGGGATGCTTTTCCAGTCCCCAACTTAAAAGAAAAAGGCCACTGTGTTTGACCAGTGCCAAGCACAGCCAGCCTTGTGTGCAGGGCTGCTGAAGGGACAATAACAGAACACTTACAGACATTAATGAAGCAATCAAGCTTTTTAAAAGTGTATGACACTGAAAAATGCTTTCCTTGCCTGTCAAGAAGATGGCTTTGCTTCCTTGCCTTTGCAAACCACAGCTGCCCACTCTAAGGGCAGAAATATAGGAAGAGAAGCATGTACTGCAAATGTACACCCTGATCCTCTTGGAGGGTTTGGCTGACAGGGAGAGGGAACAGGGACAGACCATTTGAAATAATGTTTCTTGCAGGATCAATCTAGCTAAGGCAAAGGTGAATTAATTACAGAAACTCAGTTAATTGAAAGCACATATGAGCTGGAGTTATTGGTGGGAAAATGCAGGAAGATTTTGTTTCTATACACACATGCTCGTTTCAGTCAAAACAATTTGGATTAGCAAAAAAATCTATTTAATAAACCAGGAAGAACTACTTTGATGGAAATGGGGAAGGTGTGCTTACAGTACCAGGAAGGAGAGCTGAGGAAGTGGTGACCTTTAGCAGAGGGCAGAGAGAAATGAGCTATCTTGCACAGCTGTGATTGATAAGGAACATGGATGAAACTAATTGATTGGATTGATTATAGTCTTCTTGTTGCAAGTTAAATTCTTCCCTAAGAAGGAATTAGAGGGAATTCCTTTGGCACAGTTGAGGGAAGTGTAGGAATACCTGCCAAGTTATAACCTTTACATTTTTGTGGCCCATTTAATGAAGCTGTAAATGATTCATGCTTTGTATGACTCAACTCTACCATGTCATAGTTTTAACAGAAGAAATGCTTTCTAGGTGAGCTCATGCTGAATCATGTTTTGTGTATTTTAAAAAATCCTCAATTTTCTCTAGACTATTATGTGAAAACAGATTTTAAAGAGTTTTGGGGGTTTTTAATAAACTAGATAAATAAATGTTGATAATTACAAGTTAATGATAAACTGTGGCTGTTGCACAATATAAAATTGAAGGCATAGCTGAGCTCCAAACCATTTCTTTATCAGAGATGATATTCAGATAATCAGATTCATCTAACCTGTTGCAAACACTGACCTTGTACCTACAAATGAAGTTTCTAAGGATTAAAATGCCAATGGGTGTTTTGGAAGGTCACTCATATTTCCCAACGCTTATTTTAAAACTGTGCCAGTTTGTTTTAGCTCAGGGTTTGACCTCTGGATCATCACAGAGTCTTTATGTAGATGCCAGAGTCAACAGTTCATCATTAAGTGACAAGTAAGACACTGAGAAAAAGGCCTAAGGGTGTCCCAGGGTTGCTCTGCAGTGTCACTCTGGAAGGTTTGCTTGGAAGCAGGAAGCTGTAGTGGAGAGAGCCTGTTTTAGCAATGCTCAGAATAATGAGAACATGAAGTAGAGCATGGGGGGAACCATCTCTCATTTTTAGCCAAGCTGGGGATACTGAATGTATATAGTGATAATATTCAATAGTGGGAGAATAATTGGTATAAAGAGTGTTGCCTCCATATTTCTTCTCAATTTTTTCTCTGACAGGTGTCACTTGAGATTTAAGTGTGCTTATGTTCTTCTGCTATTTCATTTATCAATTTAACTTAGTTGTCACCATGCCCTGCTAATCCAACCTTTGCAAAGAGCAGGTTTATTTCTTTGAATGCTGTGCTGCATTTTGCTGCCTGATTACTCTGTGATTTTGTCACTACAGTGTATTTGCACATAATCACTGTGAAGTGCGACTCCAACTGGCTTAAGTACACCTGAAACCACTTTCAAGCTACAAGCTCAGAAATCCCTAACAGGGTGGCCCTGTGGAACAGAATTTGGAAAGGTATATTTGCCTATTTGTGCATGTGCCATGTATGTTTAGGTGTCTGTCTGTCTGTCTTGACTTGTAGCCTGCAAAATTGACATGAGAGTTTTTTGCATCAATTTGTGCACCTAAATTGCACCAGTTCCTGGCCACCTCTGCCTCTCCTGTGCTCACTTGTACTTAAGGTGAGTTACTGAAGGTGTAATGCCAGAAGAGCAGGATTTGTTACCTAATTTTTTCCAGGAGCCTGTCCAGTGTTCAAGGGCATTCAAATGTTTAATCCAGAATCCACACAGTGGCCTAAAACTACATTTGTGGAGTATGTTTGTTAAACTGTTGTGAATTTGGGAGGGATGGTGAGCACTGGAAAACATAGTCAGGGTTAAAAGTTATCTTGAGGAATAGTCTCAGCAATGCACTGATGAATAGCACAAAGAATTGCAGTGAGTTAACACAATGCACTGCAAGGCTGTCAGCTGGAGAGTGACTGTTCAGCTCTGCCAGAAATGATCTGCAGGTCACGTCAGATCTGAACTGGGTGTGAGGGGGGAACCCCCTCTTCCTCCTGTGTGAACAGAGGTTTATCCTGTGGGTATGGGGATAGATATTTCTGCTGTAGTGGGGCTCCTGTGGGAGTATGGTGAAAGGGTTTGCACTTTTTTCTTCAGGAAAGCTCTGAATTCCTCGAGGGAATTCAGAGGAGAGCAATTAGTGCTGTGCTGTAGCAATAGTTCATCTTTTTAAAGTGGAAATGGTTCTGGCCAACACCTTGTGCTGTCCAGTTTCGTGCATTTCTAGCAGTGATTTGGCTTTAGATATCCAAGGAAGAGCCTACAACTCATCCCTGCTATCTGATATGGGCCAGGAGGGGGGAGCTGGCTGGAGTGCTAGACTGGGAGGGTGTTCTGAAGCATGCAAGGCTCTGGGAAGATGAGATGTGTGCTGCACTTGCTGACCTGTGCCTGTAAAAAAATTAATGTAACAAGATTCAATGTGATTCTTAATGAAAAGGGAAGTTTAGTTTAAAGAGAACTTATTTTCCTCACGTACTGTCACATATTTTAATCACGTTTTCACACCCTCGTGCTTGTGGATTCCAAGACACGTGTCAGAACCCACGAGGACCACCTGCGTAATGCTAAGGATGTGATGCTGGCCTTCAAATCCCTGTTCCATATTTTGGGCTCCTCTTGATGATGCTAGATGTAGTTTTTGAGCTGGTTTGAACCAATTTTTAGAATGTCATTTACTGAAGAACTCCAAGTTATTGCAGTGAATTTGTCTCCCTAAGAATCTTGCTTCTTCCTCCATACGTCTCGGACAAGGCGGCAACAACTTTTTCCTGTTAACATCTGACTCTCTTCTGCTTTTACAAAGTCTGTTCCCCTCTCACCAAGCTGTGATAATGCCTTTTCCTCACTGAAGTAGCAGCTGTGTGGCTCCCTGGCTTCTAGGTGAATTGGCTGGTCCTGCAGACTCATCTGGTTACTAAATAAAAAGCCCTTTAAAGAAGATTTGCTAGTGTGTGCCACTTTTGATATATAGCCTTCCATTTGTTCACTCACAGAACTTAGATTAAAAATAGTAGAAAGTCAGTGTAAGGGGGTTTACTGAGTGATTGCATGTCTAGCTTTTGAAATATGACAGTGTTTCCTCATTTTGGCCAGATGTCACATGTCCTGTCTGCTTACCCTGATGGAGGCTGTGACTCTTATTCCCCTGTCCCAGTTAGGCATTTCCCTGTTAATTATTCTGAAAGCTGAGCAGTCCCTAGCTTCATCAGAACTCTGATTATGAAAGGATTATAATATTTAAGGCTGATTCAGGAATTCCCTCAATCTTTGCAAAAGAAATATCTTTGAAAGAGCCTGGTCACAGCATAACATGTAAGTGGAAGAAGATGAGAGAGGTCTGGCAACTTGATTAGCTAACTGAACCTACCAACTAAAAATTTTGTTGCTTGTTATGCAGAAAGCAACATGTTCATGTTGTGGAGAAAAGGCCAGAGAAATAGTGGTAAGCTGCTGAAGGAAAGCCTTTTCATTGCCTGCTAGCAGTGGATTGTCCCTCATCTTTTCTTTTTGTGTTTGACCTTTGTGTCAAGAATGATTAATCTTAACAGAAACAATCAGCAATTAAAAGGAAGTTTACCCAGAGACAGCCTCCATAGAAAGAGAGCATCAAGGACAGGAATTAGCTTTGGTGAATGTTAACATCATGAATGTCTGCTGAAGAAGCCACAGGTGAAGGCCATTTCCATTTTAAATTTGCTTAAGCTATAAACCAGACTTTTCCTTGCAGTCACAACAAAGAAATTTTGTGTATGTGGTTACATGGCTATTGCAAATGAAACTTTAAGTATTGAGAGGCCTGGAACTCACAACTTTGAAATATTTGAATAAATAAAAGGTAGGGAATAGAATAGATGGAATTCAATTGACCTACACTGATTTGGAGTTTTCTGTGAAAATGTTGTGGGAATGGGTATGTGTGCCAGGACAATCATTACTGTTAGGTAAGTGAGCAAACTATGTACTGATTAGTAAATGGATATTAATATAGTAGAATTATTATGTACAGACAGATATTTTCTACACATTGTGTCCCCTTGACATATCAATGCAGTGCTGCCAGTTTTTTGTCCAGTCAAAAAAATAAACTGGTGTGCTGCTGGTTGAGTTCCACATTGCAGTTCCCTGGGTGAAGCAGGCTCTGAAAAGCACAAATACTTCACAAGCTTGAGATACAAACCCTCTCCACTGATTAAACTGCTATTGCAATTGAAAGTGGTACTATAAATATTCTCTCCAGATGTTTACCTAAAGCAAAGTTGAGTCTTCTGCTCCATGAGCTGCATGTCAAGGTATCAGTGTCTGCTTGGTAAAGGAGGTGTAAATTGGTTCCTGCAACGCACAGCAGGGAGTATCTGACCTGGTAACATCTGGGAATAAGTGAGAAAGGAAGAGATTCTCCAGAAACACAGAAGGAAAGGAAACGAGGAATGACAAGAAATGTCTGTATTACTCTACTGTAATTTGTGGCTTTGCCAGAACCACATGGAAAATTGGTGATGAAGGGAACAAAGAGCAGCTGAGGCAGTCCCAGCCAGGAAGCTGAGTGTGGAAGTGCCTGGAAGAGTACATCAACCTGATGAGTTTACACAGGCTTGGCTCAGACATGTTCATGTGAAATGCTGCCATGCTTCTGGCCTTGTGCTCAGGTATATGATTCAGTCACAGGAAACCAGCCTAAGTCTAAAGAAAACATTATTATTCTGGTTTCAAAATAAGTGATTTTCTACTTAAAAACCCCCAACCTGCATAGTGCTCAGCAGTCCCCTTTACATGTGCAGCACAAAGAATAATAACTGCCCATATCAGAGCACTTCCACATGAGGCTGGGCTTTATCCCTTCCATCAGTTCCACAACTTTTTTCAGTATCTGTGTTCTCCCAGGAAAAACAATGAAAATCTTTAAACATTTCCTTTCTCTTTCTGGGTATTGACCCTGAAGGCAGTGGCACATCAGTGTGCATCTGAGAAAACCACTGTGGTCAGCTTTTCCTTCCCTGCTGGGTAACAATGAGTGAGGGCATGTGTTTGAATCTTGACAGAATAACTGAATTTACTGTCTGGATAATGATCTGATATTAGTAAGTTGACTACAACAACTTAATAAAAGGTATGCTAATAAATTCACATACCTCTGCCACTTCAGAAATCCATCCTTACTTCCTGTGATAAACAGCTTCACCTTGCCACCACCAGTGCTGGAACTGGATGTTCAGTTGGAGCTGCTCTGTATCCAACTCCTTGGTTGTCTTTTAGAAACTCTTTTCAACTCCAGGTGACTTAACTGTAGAAATGCCTCTATGTCTATTGCCATTTTCCACAGGTAAAATATTAAACTTGAAAGACAAAGCAAATATTTATAGGACTTCCATTATATCTGCTCCCTGAATGTGTTATAAACATATTTCTGGAATTCCTGGATAACACTGGGAATGAAACTTTAACACTTTATTAATGGTACTTCATATAGACACTTCTGTCTTTTCAAGCAAACCTATATGACAGCAAGTCAATCAGAAACTGTTCTTCATTTGTTGCTCAAGGAATTTACATCCAGCATAAACATGGATATATTGTAGTGTTGTGCACAGTGAGTCTGGAAGGTGTTGTCACACAGTGACACTGGGATCCACTCCAGGAACCATGACAGTCACAGGTGGTCCCTGGGGCAGAGAGCCTGCAGCTGAAGGCAGAATTTGTGTGAGAGGGGGTCAAGCAAGGAGGAAGCAAGGTGCACGTTGTGATGGCAGACAGTGTTTTACGCTTTTGAGGCTGAGTTTAAGAGATCAGAAATTACACAGCTCAAAGCTTTTGAAAAACAGGGACTGAGGGTGGGCAGGATGAAAGGGGGTGGGGTGCATAGCACAGGGCAGACTCAGATATTCAGGTGTTCAAAAAACACTTTGTTATTTTGTCCTGTGCTTCCATTTCTGTGTTGCTGTCACTTGTGCTTTGCAGCGTTTCCCTAGGCCAGCCCAAGGAAGGGTGTGAGAAGAGACGTGGGGTGGGTCACTCCTTTTCATTGGAGACAGCTGTCTCCTGGCGTTTCTGAATCCAAGAAAAACATCAGGAAAACAGTGGCTTTGTTAATCTCTACTCTTAGGCAAAGTGCTAAACAAACCTCCAACAAAACCCCCAATACATACAAATAGGGAATATCTCGTATCTGTGCAGTGCCTGCTTTCAACTGCTAAGGCAACTTTTTGACATTGCTAGTTTTTACAGACTAATTATGTGAATTTACACGGAATATTACAGATAGCAGTACTGGCATTCTCTAAGCTGGCAGGTCTGGTTCTTCAGCTTGCCTGGTCCAAGATTTTGTCCAAAATGTTTGCCAGGTGGTGCGGGACACGGGATGCCACTCAGGATGCCTTTTCTGGGGGAAGTCCAGGCACACAGGGATTCTTGCAATAGCAGGCTGAGGACGGCAAAGGCACAGGGTTTAGTGGTGATTTTGAAAAAGTCACTCCCGTTCCAACTTTTTAGCCTGCCCACCTTGTCTCGCGGCTCTGGAGATGGATGCGCAGCCTGCGTCTCCTTGCAGACGCAGTGCAAGCCGCACGGCCGGCAGCTCGGTGGCGGCCCGTGGCGCTTCCCTCGCAGGACGCTTCTGCTCGTGTCCGAACCCCGGTGAGCGCCCCCGGCCTGCCCCGCCCGGGACACCGGGAACATACCGGGAGCGCCCCGGGACCGCCCCTCGCCTGCCCCGCCCGGGACACCGGGAACACACCGGGAGCGCCCCCGGCCAGCCCCGCCCGGGACACCGGGAACACACCGGGAGCGCCCCGGGACCGCCCCTGGCCTGCCCCGCCCGGGACACCGGGAACACACCGGGAACACACCGGGAGCGCCCCGGGACCGGGGGCGGGGCCTCCCGCGGGGGCGGGGCCCGCCCCGAGCCCACCAATCAGAGAGCGGCAGCGCGGGCGGGGGACCGGCACGAGACCAAGGCGCCAAACAACCCTTCCTCCCTCGGACGCGGAACGACGCTCCCGCCTTGCGCTCCCTAGCAGCCAATCACAGCCACGATCCGGCTGCCCGTCCCGCCCCCGGCGGAAAGAAACCAATGGGAGGCGCAGCTGCTGCAGCCGCTCGGCCAATCAGCGTCTGAGCCCATTGAAAAAAAGGAAGAGCGGAGCCCGTTAGCTCCCGCCCGTGACCTGCGGCCGCGCTGGGCGTTCCGGCCGTGTGGGGCGTTCGAGCCGCGGTCCTGGCGGTGCCGCCGGGCACGGCCGCTCCCCTCGGCCGCTCGGGCCCCGCTGCGCCGCCCGGGCCATGACCCGACCGCTCGGCGAGGGGCTGCCGTCTCCGGGCCCTCCCTTCGCCATGTCCCGCCGCCATGTTACGCCGGCGGCCGCGGGCACAGAGGCGGCCCAGGACTGCAGGTACGGGCGGGGCACGGCACAGGAGCGGTCGCGGTGGCCGCCGAGCACCGAGCCCGCGTACCGGGCCGCCCCCGCTGCCGGCGTGCGCCGCGCTGCCCGGGCCGGGTGGCGGGGTCGGGTCGGCGGGGGTTGCCGGGACCTCCGGGAGCATCACCGGGAGCCTGCCCCGGTGCTCACCGCCGAGGGACCCTGCGGGGCCCCCTCATCGGAACCGGCACGTGGAGCCGGTGTTCGTTGGCCCGGGGAGGGCTCTGGCAGCGTCCAGGAATGCGAAGGGAGTGTCCAGCGAAGTTCTGGCTGGCATTCCCAGCACATCCCTCAGGATCCCGCTCGTCCCACGAGTGCCCTCCCGGCCCCTGCCCCGGCGGTGCCCGGCCCGCCTGTAGAGCTGGGCGGCTTCAGCGGTTCGGCCCTAACCGAGAGCTTCGGGTGTCGGTTCGGCTTCCGAGCCTGCTCCGGCCGGGACCTGCGCCTAACGGTGCCGGGGGACGCTGCCGGTGACAACACCGCTCTCGGTGACAGAGTGACAGTGTTCGTACGCTTGACGAGCTTGTCTGCTGCCTAGAAATTCAAATTCTGCCAAAGACTTGAGGTTTTTCAGCGGCTGCCGTGTTGTTTCTTGCAGAATGAGACAAGTAGTTATTTTCTTATGCTATTAGTAGCACCTTACTTTGTTCAGATCCTCTGTTTTGATACCACTGTCATTTAAATAAGGGGACAGGGTAAAAGTTCACTTTTTCCATCTTACTTTTTGCCTAAGAAAGTGAAACGAAACTGCAGTTTCGGTTTTGTTGCAGTTGTCTGAAAGACTGAGTTGTTCTGTAAGTTGTTTCTGTTTTGGCTGGTTTTGTTGTGATTTTTTTTTTTTGGTCGCTCTTTCTACAGAGGTTTTTGAGATGCTCTATCACAGATGTCATCAAAGATGTAGTAACTTGTTGTAATTTATTCCTACGTTATGTGAATTTGCTATCTTGGAGCTATTGCTAGTGTTTCCAATACAGCTTTTTAATGGGATAGTTTTTATCCAGCCACGAATATGGCTGTCAACAGAGATAATCACGAATATGGCTGTCAACACTGCTTTTACCAAATGCTCAGGGGGTTGTTTTTTTAAGACAAGTGAAAGTATTTCCTCCTTCCCTCTTCCGTGTAGGCTGTGTCCTTTGTTTTGAAAGGCCTGTTAGGTTCATCTCCTGGCTGTACCGCTTTTTTCTTTAGTCGGGTGAGATAATGTATTTATGGGTTTTACGTTTTCTTTTGGGTTTTTAGTGGTCTCTCTGGTGTCCCAGTCGAGCTGAGATTTCACAAAATGTGGTGTGATAATTTTTATTTGGGCTAAAAGATCTTGCTGAATTTATATCTATTGCTGAAATGTGTCCAGAGCTGTATAGTTGGTGAGAAAGATACATTAAACAAGTGTGATTTTCATGTTAGCAAAAGAGTGAAACACAGTAACCTCCTACTGGAGGGTGGAGATTCTCCTGTGAACAGTTATGGACCCATTCACACAGAAAATCACATTTCTCTTTGTACTTTCACATATATGTGGAAAGCAAGTTGGACAGCCCAGTTCTTTTTCACATTCTTCCTTGTACTGTCCTGAATTCTTTCTCATTTTCTTTTCCCCGCCCTTTGCTTTGGTCTGAAGGTTGTAGTGCACTTCCTTGTCTGAGACACAATACAGAATCTTGGCTGGACAGTTCCTCGTGCCTGCACTCCAAAAAGCAGAGTTACAAATGCAAAGGAGAAAGTATTGGTGGATAAGCACTGCCAAACCAGCCGCCTAAGACAAATCACTCAACAGCTCTTCCTTCAAATTAAACTTGAGGGAGAAGGGAAGTGCCTTCATTTCCTGTTATTTTGTACGAAGCTTTGTGTAATTACGAAATAAACAGAAATTTTCTTACAAAGCTCTTGGGTTTATAATAAAAGACAACAAAAAGATAGAACAATACGTGAAGGACATAAGCAGTCATTCGGAATCAGTGGCTGTGGAAACAAGGACAGAGATGGCAGAAGGCCTTGGTTTTGGTTTTGTTACAAGCTGCCCCCAAGGGCAGAGTAACTGAGGTTCTTGGTAATAGGTCCCTTGGGGCAGATTAGAGAAAAAGAACACTGAATACCTGGTGTTTATATATATACACACATAGGGTTATTTTAGGATCATTTGGTTGCAATGGAAATGAGGTGTATATAGCCATTTTGGTTATTATCTCTAGTAATATGACAATATAAAAGTATAAAAATACCACTTAAGGAAATATATAAGGAAAAGAAAGAAAAAGCAAGGATAAGAGTAGATTGAGGAAAGATATCACCACCACGGATCCAGTGATGGGACATGATTGTTGCAATTCTGATGTCTGCTGGTCAAAGTGATACTTGCAGTCTTGGTCAGTCAGGGATGTGGAAGAATGCAGAGTTCAGTGGGTTAATGGAGGTTCAGGTGGGAATGCCCAGGTACCTCCCTTGGAGAGGGTGAATTTAACACTTGTCTGCTGCAAGGCCCCAGAAATGAGTCTGGGAGCACTTTGGGATTCTGTGATGGTTTATGAGCCTGTCTTAGATCAGTGTTTCTCCCATCACGTTTTCCCACGTTGTGCCTTATCAGGAGGGATAAATACCTTCGGGCCTAGTTGTGGATATCCCAGCACCTCCCTCTGGGTGGGGCGGTGTTGTTTCACACCTGAGCCAGCTGTGTAGGAGAGGACACTGCCATGATAAAAAACATTTTCCCACCTCTGCAGTGTCTGTGCCCTCTCGGCCTTGTCCCTTATCTGGCTCAGGCCCCAGCTTGTTTTGTCATGGTCATCCTCCGGTGGTGGGTGTGCACCTTCTCCTGTTTTAGGCAGATCAGAGGTTCCAACACCACTCACAAAACCCTCTCCTTCTCCCCTTCCACTGCGGGGTGCAAACCTGGGCCTCAGCAACATCGTCTGTTTGAGTCAATGACCTTTAATGTTTCTGTCCCTCACAGTTTGTCTTCAAGATTGAGGTGCAGAGAGGAATCTGGGTGGTAACAGAAGAGGAGATGTGGCCTGCCAGCAGTGCTTCATGTGCAGATGGGGCTTTAATGGGGAAGAAAGAAGTACAGTCGCTTAGTTAGGAAAGCAGAAAGGTTTGGAAGGACACACAGTGTGGAAAGCTGTGGGCACAGGATGATTTTGCAGCTTGAGAGCAGTCCAAGCAAGCACCGGGTGTGTCCTGAGGAATGCGAGGTGGAGAGGGCTTTGCTGAGAGCAGGTGAGGCCAGTGTGCAGTGCAAGGAGGTCTAGGGCAGAAAAACAAATCGGTCAGCAGCGATAACAGTGAATAAACCTGCATTTAAGTCCTTGGTTCTTCTGCTGAACTGAAATACGGGGATCCTGTGTGCTGAAATTCGTCTCTTATTTGAAATAGCTGAGTGACATAAGCAGCAAGAGTTGTTAGACCGCAAGTTGGACTTTACTTGAACTGCAAGGCTCTGTTGAGTAAGTCAAAGATGGATTATAGCAAAACCTGGGGCTAACAACCTGAACATTAACAGTTGTTAAACTAGACAATGTTAATGGCTTAAATATTACTTTATAATTAATAGCTGGAGTGGAGAGCCCATAAATCGTGGCAGATGAACTGTTACAACCATATTTACAGCAGGGACCACAGAACCAACTGAAATCCCCCTGAAACCGCCTAAGAGGGTGGGAATATGACCAGAGAGCATCACTGGGTAGCAAAACAGTGAACCAGTGAAGACTGACAAGACCCCAGACCCTAAAATCGCTGTTGGTCTGGACTGCTGAGTAGTTCAGATTGCCCAGGGATTTCTGCTTGTGGTCCCTTTTTTGAGGCACCAGCTTAAGCTACCACCAGGTAGCTTATTTGTGCCAGTAAAGCTGTCTAACGGAGTTGAGAGCCTGGTGTCAAAAATTTAACACTGTTGCTATAGCATGTGGGCAGAACACACATATTTTGGCCTGTGTCAGACTGAGCTGGGACAAGCTGGAGGCAGCCACTCTTCGACAAGTGGTTTCTCTGCTTTCTTTGGTAAGCCAAACCCAGTTTTGTGCACTCACAGATTCTGATTACGGGTTACTTTTCCGCGAGATACGGTATCTTCAAATATCAGTGCTTGCCTCCTGATTTAAGAAGTATCAGTGCATTATAAACAGCTTTTTGTATTTCTGTAGGTGCTAACAATACAAATGTAAAAGTGATGGTTACAAGTTTAAAGAAAGATTCAAAATTAGATCCAAATTAATTTTGCCTCTAATAGCAGTGGGTTCTTCTGGCCTAAACTTCAGAAATGGTTACTGAGTCTTTGGGGACACAGTCACGTATGGATACTTGAATATGTTAGCTTAGTTTCCAGAGTAAGTAGGTTTTGCCTTGGTTATCACCGTTGCTCAGGCAGTAACAATGTAGCTTCACCTTGGAAGGTACAGAAAGACCACAAAACGTGGAACCAACCTCTGCTGTTCTTGTAACAATGTGAGCAATTGTTCTCACATCCGTACTTGGTGTGAACCTGGAGACCCTTCCAGTGCAGGCACTCGGTACAGCCTTAAAGTCAATAGCAAACCGTGTGGAGCAGGATGAAGATACCAGGCTCACACATTCTGATGTGCTTTGTTGTTCAAGTTGCTCATTGTTCAGCCAATCTGCCCATTTTTAGAAGCAATATTCTTCAGTGGAGAACACCTTGGTGTTCTCATGTCCCAGTTGTTCTTGCCAGAGAAAAAAACCTCTAATTTAAAGCTAATAATTACCTTGTAGGTGGCTGTAGGCTGCTGTCTCTGTTGGAAGCTGGGTGAGATGCTGGGTTAGCAGCTCACAGTGATAGTGGGCATGGGGAGGTTATTAAATGACCTCATGTCATCACATAAGGTGCTGGTGAGGTCTCACCTAGAATACTGCATGCAGGTGAGGTCAGTCCCATTCAGGAAAATTTAGTTCAAGCTGGAAGGGTGGTTAAGATTTACCAGGATTATAAAGAAAACAGTTTGTGAGGAAACCGACAGCTTAACTTCACTAGCCAAACAGAGTGAAGGCTGGAAGGTGAAAAGGATGATGATGCTTTTTCTGATTTATCAGAAATAAGAGCTGCTGGCATTAAAGAAAATCTGTAGAAATAATTTACAGTATTTTAATTATATAACATTCACTGAATAGGCATTTAGTTATTGTTCTTTTAAAAACATAAAGTTATTTTTTCTCTTCAGAAACCAGTTGATTACGGAGTTCTTCAGACCTGTTTTAAGTCAAGGTAAATATATATATATTTTTTAAGTGGAAGACATTTATATGAATTTTAATTATGGAAGTGTGCAGAATTATAGTCTGATCTCATTCCATACTGGAGCAGCAACATAATGAGTATAGCTTACCAAAGATGTCAAAATGAGCACATTTAAAGTTTTTCTAATAATGTAACTGAAAATATAGATTTCCTGTTTAAATTAGTTTCTTTAAATAGTGATGTAATTATTATTTCAAGTTCTGTCTCATGCTTAAGACAGATTGTTTATAACAACTGAAGTTGCATCATAGATCATGTAATTCTTTGCATGGCAGTAGTGAAACTGGATAATTAAGTTAATTATTTTGGATTACATGTAAGAGAGAGAGAAAATATCAAGTAATACACTCTAATAAGGTTTGTTGGTTTTGTTTTTTTTTTTTCTAATATAATTTTTGTGAATAATTGGTCTTTTCTTTTCTCTCCTGCACCATGTTCATAAAGACAGAACGGTGCTGTCCTCACCAGAAAAAGGAAATGTAAAAGATGAAGGAATGGGACTGTCAGTTTTACGCACCGAAGGTTTTGAAAGGAACTCATCGTCTCCAAAGAAGGTCAGAAGAAAAAGATGCCAGACCAAGCACCAAATAAGTCCTGTGGTAGGTGTCTTTTGGAAAAGAGTTGAGGAAAAGGACGGTGTAGGCATGTCAGAGAATGGCAGAGTGTGCAGGTCCCTGGTTTGGTGTACCCAAAAGCTGTGATTCAGAAACTCCTCATTACTGCAGGGTCTCACATGTGTTTCTTGACCAAAAGAGAAAAGACTGCCCAGCCAGAACAGGGAAGAAGTGAGAAGTGTCTGGGTGTAAGGAGAGCCCCATTGTCTTATGGAAATAGCTGGGAAGAGAAGAATGACTGTATGGATCTCACAGACTCCAGCCCAGACTGTGACAAATGGATTTCACCTCCAGAAGCTGATATTTGAAAAGCCTGGGCTGGAAAAATGGCACTGTGAGCACCAGACCTCTGTGCTTAAGCCAGATTGCCTCACTGCCCTGTTCTCCTACCGATTCTGCATTGAGGCTGTCACTGGAAGCTCTCTGCAGAGACAGGCAATGGGAGAAGCAGAAGTTGACACAATTTAAGCCACATCCTGTAAAGCCATTCTAAGGAACGAATGTTTTGCATCATGTGTTTTTAAGAGAGTTATTAAAGGTGGAAATCACTGACCCATTGTGCATATGAATTTTTAGATTTCTAGATTTTTAAAATTGGTGCTGCCTTTTTCAAATGTAACAGATGTTTTTGTTCTTTTGCTATTCCTTTGTAAGTATTATGTCATGGGTTCAACATGGACTTTAAAAAGTGTAGAATTAACTTTTTTTTTCTCCGTCTTTATTTTTAGGGAAATGGATGTCCTATAAGAAAAATAATGACTTTTGGTTCAAGGGAGATTGCCTCAGGTATGAGCATTGCTGTTAATATAGAATTAATCAATCAAATTCATCACTTCATGTCTCTTTTTAATGGATTTTTTTCTTGGAATTATGTTTTCTATTTTCTTTTACTAAAACAATAATTGTTGCTGAATAGTCAATGTTATTTCTAATATATGGCAAGTTTGAAGAGTTTAAAAGTAATTAAGGATTTCAGTGTAAAACACATTGATTGTAACTTAATTAGAATTTGTGAAATTTCATTGTCTTAAAACCTTGATCCCAGATATTTTTTATGGTTTCTCTTGCATTTTGGATAATCCACATTTTCTGTGGTGGTTAATAAATTGTCTTTCACAGCTTAATCCAAAAAGAATATTCTTGTTGAACGAACCACTAAAATTGAGATGGTATTTTTGTTGCTTTTTGACCTTTTTAACCACCTAATTTTGTTCCATGGGTGGTAGAATGGAATCTAAAAAGCTTGAGGTACGTCATTAGGAAGATAAAATTTAAAAAGAAAAAAAAAGGGGATCTATGGCTGTTGAAACTCATCAGACTCTTTGCTGCTCTAATCCTAGTTGACTTGAAAACACTTAAAAACAGAAGTTAGTTTTTTAAATGGAGAGCTGTTACATGTTTGTTTTTTAAAACAATTATTGTTACTATTTTGATTTTTTTTAAACATGATAACAGCGTTTTATTTTTTTCTCCAACGCTTCATAGATGACCCATCTCAATCAAGGCTAACACAGGTTTTGGAACATGAGGCATCTTCTCCACATGCATTTAGAACATCATCTGAGATGGCCTCTGGTGCACCCAAGAGCCCAGCTGTTTCTTCACACTTCCTTAAGCTGTCCTTTGGGCTATCCAAACCAAGAGACTCTCCTGGGAAGAGAAAATACAGTGCTGTGAGTGTGGATGTAGATAGTTCAGATGAATCTGAAGTGAATGACCCTGCTTTTAGTAGATCATCTTCAAAATGCAAAAATTGGAGGTGTGATTTTGTAAAAAATATCTTTTTAAAGTCTCCTCATGATGATGTTCTGCAGCTCAAGGAGCCTGCTGCCCTGTCCAGACATGATTTGACTCTTTCAGAGGAATTCCTCAACTCGAGCAATGAAAAGGAGAAAAATAATTACTCCACTGTAGCTTTGTCATCTTCATATTCTGCACACAGTCCTGCTAAAAATAACCACATTTCTGTTGTGGATACCAAAGAGAATCAATTGCAGCTGGCTAACTCATGCTTTTTCTTGGAAAAGTCCCTTCCTTTTTCTCAGGAAAAAAGTACTGTGTTGCCTTCTCCCCAGCACTTAACACAAACAAAAGGCATGAAATCCCCTCTCCAGGTTGCTGGCTTATCTCAGGTATTGGATGTTAAGAAAGAGCAAGATAAAAGACCAGAAAGACATGAATGGAGTAAAGGGTACAGTATTCAACCCAGCAACAGTTTTTCAAGTACAGCCCATGAGATTTCTGAAAATACTCCTGATTCTTGTAGAATGGAAATCTCTGGGAAACTTGGACTGTCCCCAGAGACGGGTAAAAATGTTCCCCCTTCATTGCCTTTGAAAGAGTCTTCTACAGACAGCAGCCACGACTCTTTACAATCTTCAGGAGAACTGGAGGTTAAAAGGAACTTTACACACAAGCCCAAGCAGAACAGAAAATGGCAAAGCAGCTCCGAGAGCGAAGATGACGTTTTGGAATCCATTCTAGTTGATGATGATGAAGAAGAAGTATTAATGCCACTGCAAAAAATGCTCAGTTCGAGTCTCAAACCACAGGCAAGAACCCTGGAAGACTCTTTTGACAGTGTTTCTCAGGACACAGTAACTCCATTACTGAAACTTCATGTAAGTTGGCTAAAAACTAAAAAAGCACATTCTTCCAAGTATTCTTTGACAGATGTTATTTGCAAGAAAAATAATATAAATTTTAGCACAGTGCAAGGCCCAGTGGGTGCTGAGTTATTACCCCATATTTCAAATTTTAGGAGAATGAAATTTTATGTTGTAGGTATACACAGACAGAGGCCCGGGTGCATGGAGGCATCTCATACTCAAAAATCAAATTGCCTCCAACCTCACCTGTTCCATCTGGCACATACAGACAGCAACTTGTTCAGGTGTGCTAGAGAACTAATTTCTGCTATTTAGCTTAGTTTTATAAACAAATGACAAGCTGCTCTAGCAGCTCAGATGTCCAGTAGTCTTCTAGTATCTATTCAGTCAAGATGTGTGTGACTGATTGGTAATACAGTTACTTTTATAGTTACTTTACATTAATTTTAGTCAAAAATTTACCAACACTCAACCACCTCTTGCTGATTCTCATTATGCCCATTAAAGCTATAGCAGAGTGTAATGAGATAACAAAATTGATTATCTGCTATGTTGTGGGTTTTTTTATGATTTTCTCTCTTATTCATAATGCATGATAATTCAGAATTACTTGCCTGCAAAACTGCTTACTTGGCTTAAGGGTCCTGTGCTGCTGTACAGTTACAGTATGGTTGGAGCAGGGATGTGCTTGGCTGAAAGGTGGTTTGTGCAGCCACATTGACTTAGCTTTATGCCTTCTGGTTGTTTTTAGGAGTTCTGTTCTTGCGTTTCCCCTCCCCAAAGTTAGGAGTTTGTTTAGAAAATGTGTGCAGTCTAATGTTTGTGTTTTCTTAGTCAGGTAAGATTTTTATGAGCCGAAGTTAACTGGAGGAAATTGATGTAGACATTTAGAGATCTGTGTGCTAGACTCCAGTCATATATCCTTGACACAGACTGTGATTGTCAGAGATCTGCATATGAGTAAGTGTGGTGTTTTCTTTGAGGCTGTATTTCATGGAAATTGGAAGTATTTTAGGATTTCAAAAAGCTGAATGAATTCTGATCACAAGGGATAGATGATGTATGTGAATCCCTGTGTACAGGATATTGTGGTGATGACTTAGTATGTGTTTTTAAAAATTAGCTCATATGTTCAATAAGAGCTTGTCAAATAGGTAGTGAGTTTGAAGTTTTGTTGTAAAATAATGTTTTAATAGGGAAGGTCCTGAAGCAGGTCTTAGTGTGGCATTCCTGACAGTTGGTACAGGTTGGAAATGGTTGTATTTAAACAAAGATTTTGTACTGAGCCTGGCCGTGTTGGAATTAATTTTCTTTATAACAGCTGTATAGTGCTGTGTGTTTCAGACAAAACCAGTGTTGATAACAGACCAATCTTCTATCTGTTGTGGAGCAGTACTTGCACAGCATCAAGGTTATGTCTTCTTCCCATGCTGCCCCCATAGAGCAGACCAACAGCTGGGAGTGAACAGAGCCTGGAAAACAGACCCCAAAGGGGTGTATTCCATGCCACATAATGTCATGCTCAGCAATCAGAAAACCAAGTGGAGGGATTTGGTCTGGCATGTAGCCATTGCTCAGAGGTTAGCTGGGCATCCTTCTGCTTGCCAGAGGTGCTGAGTGACTGCCTTTGAGAAGCTTTGTCTTTTCTTGCTTATGCCTTTTCCCTTACTAAACTGTTGTTGCCTTAACCCATGAATTCTCTTGTCTTTGCTTTTCTTGCTTTTCTTTTCACTGCCCTGCACCACTGGCTGGGGAAATGACCAAGCTGTGTGGTGCTTAGCTGCTGGCTAGGGTCAGGCCATCACTAATTTCTATAGTTGAAAACAAACAGCAGAATTCCTATGTAAATTCTCTCTTCTGCCTTCCCCTCTCCTCATGCTTTTCAATCTCTGATAGAATTTATTTGTTTAATTGTTATGTATGACTTACTATCTCCATGGGCAGATGTTGAGCATCCGTAATTATTTAATCTGTTCCTATGATTCTGTAATCAAGAGTGTTCCAGATCAGACTTGTGTGGTGATGCATACATATTTCACAATCTCAGCCAACATGACTGCCTGATTAATGGTTAAGCCTGATAAACACATGCAGCCTACATCAAAGGCTTGTGGGACATGTGTGTGACCACAACATTTGGCTGGCCTGTTCCTGATATAATTAATGGTCAAGTAAGACAAAAGAGTTAATAACTGTCCCAACATTTCCATGACCATGGTTTTTGCATATACATTCTTCTCTTGTAAGAAAGGGCATATGTGTACATTGGAATAGAGTTTTGATTCCTTGGTTGTTCAACAGTTACTTGACACATATTAACCAAATATAAAATAAGCTAAGAAGTCTTCAGATTTCCCACACAAAGACACACTGCTTGTTGCATTTAAGAGATGACTGAGTACCAGGGTGGTGTCAGAAGAGCTGCACTTGTCCAAAGAATGGAATCATGGCCATAAAAGTTCTCAAATTTGTTTTCTGCTACAAGCTAAATAAAAGACTGGCTACTGAAAAACAAGACACTAGCAAAATTTGTTAAAACTTTGTGTGTTGTTCTGTTTGTTAGCTCCTTGATTTGGTTTTGTATTGGGATTTTGATTGGAAGTTTTGGTTTGTTTTATTAATTTAGAGGTGATTTAGCAAACTGGAATTTTGCCCTCTGGGGATTCTGAAAGTAAAAGAAGTGAGTAATTTTTGGAGGTTCTCGTCTCATGTGCAAGAATGGGGATTCCCAGGGTCTCAGTGGGTGATAATAATAGTGAAGTTGTGAGGTAAAAGGCTTCTGATGGTAATGCTGTTTGTGAAGGCTGGCTGAAGGTCAGCCCCAGACATGCAGAGACTTGTTTCACTGTTCAGAGCCACTGTGAAGCAGTTATTTCTAAATTAGTCATTGAGAAGGATGTGACCATTATGTAAAACTGTCAGGGGATTGGGAAACCTAAACTGATAATCATTCTGTTTTGCAGGGTCTCTATTAGGTTTATATCTGCATGTAAAACATCACTAAAATTGGGGGAGGTTTCTAATTTGATTATTGTCTAATAATGAATTGATGGGTTATGATATTTTTTAAATGTTTTACTATTTCATTTACAGCTTTCTAAGACTCCTATTATAAGCAAGGTGTCGTATGTGAACAGCTTAGACCATCTCTTGAAGGAGAAAGAAGAATCTAGAAGGTTTGTTTCTTAAAGCTGGTTTGAAAAATGTGGGATGGTGTTGTAGAAGCTTGGATTTGCCTTTTCTCCCCAGAACTGATGGAGTTTGATTAGCAGCAAGCTAAGCTTTGCCTGCTGATGCCACCAACATACAACTGAACTGACAGGACCTACAAGTGTTGCTTAAATGGTAAAAGCTGAATGACAGGCTCCTTCCAAGCAACAAGGAATGATTTGTGATACATCTGTTTACCCCTGAAGAGCCAGGCTAAATTTACTGATGCCTTCGTTTTAGGTCACTGAGCCAGCTAGCAGCTGCTGGTCAGGCATGAAATAGAAATATTTATGTAGACTGACTGTACTAGTTTTTCCAAAGGCATTTGTAGCTCAGTATTGGTTGCCAAATTTTGCAGGCTATTGGTGCCTGAGTAGTTACACAGGTCAGTGAACAGAACTAGTGAGTATTCTTACAAGAGATCTTTTGGGTAGGAAGTGAAATGTGTTAATTTCAAGTGGTGGTGATGGGTATATGGGATTAACTGCTTATGTGATTAACTGTTTTGATTAAAGAATTTGACCCTGGTAACTATGGGTTGACTGCCCATGGAGTAGCAGATACTCCCGTAACTAATAATGTTTAACAAGTAGAAAACTTGTTTGGTGCTTAGAAAAAAGTAAACATTCAGCCACAAGATTGAAAGTTTTGTGCCATTACAAAAACTTTATCAGAAGTTGGTTAAGTATTTATGTCTGACAAACCATTGATTGACTGTGCTGTTGGAAATTCATTAGGTTTTGGGAAACATTCACTTTGTCTCTTGGAATAGCAAGATGCTTGTGTTTTACACAGATGCCATGTCTCACATGGTTTTTCCATGTGCAAATGGCTCCTGACTCCAGGGGTCCCATTCAGAGCTTGAATTCTGTTGATTTTGTTGTAAATATTAAATGGTGATGATGTGCTATGCTGCTGCTGTTATTTCAGGTTAGAGGAAATAGTGCAACAGTTACAGGAAGACATAGAAAGAGAGGACAATGCTTCAGATGGAGAAAACGAGGACAATGCCAGTGGAGATGATCTCTTGGAAGAACACAGGTCCTTGCAACTCCAAAACCAATTAAATGATCTCTGCTTTTCTAGCATTTTTCCCTAACCTCTCTCTGTTTCCAACAATTGTTAATATGTTTAATGAGAACCATTTTAAAACCTTCGGGGTTGGGTGGATTTTCCTTGTATTCTAACAATTCAGCTTTCACATCAGACTGATGTGTTCATCACCTGCAAATAACTTTCTCAAGCAGCAAATAGCTTCTCAGTGTTTGAATTGATAAAAGCAATTTTGAATTTTACAGGGCATTTATAAAGAAATTTTCAGTAGCAACTTATGTCATACCTGATAAACACCCTGGAGAAGATTTATTTGATTTATCAGCTGCTGGGAAAATCTTCACTCAACATAATCTTGACTTGAGGAATTTTCACTTCATCCCTCAAAATCACATAGAATATCTGCTTCTGAAGTAAGAATATGCTCTTCACTTTGCTGTGTTTACTTGACCAATTTTCTTTTTATTTTTAGCAGTTTCAAGTTACTGTTTAGTCTTTGCATGCAAATTAGCTCTGTCGTAGTATATAGGCAAGACTGGCTCCCTTTCCCTGGAATTTTCCTTTCCAGGTTAGCTTTACAGAACAGTAAATTGTAACTTGAAGCTTCCTTCTTTCCTCCTCTGGAATTCTTGAAAAAGCTCTTAAATGAGACATGAGGAAAAACAGCTGTTCTGGCCTCTTCCCTATTTCTACCACATTGGGCTGTGGTTGATAACCTTACCAGACAAATGCAGAAGTGAAATGTTATAATGAACACAAGCTTAACTCTCTGCAGACTGAAAGACCTTTGTGGTTACCTATTTGTGACTTTCTAGTGTTACATTATGTCTGCTGAAAGACTTTGGGTGCTTCCGTCCTGGATGGGCCTGGCACTTGAGGCTCCATCTGATGAGGATTGCAGGGGGTTGGGATCTCTGACATCTGTTGGGTTCAGTCACTGAGCACTGGTCTGTGTGTACATAAACAACTGCTCTGGAACACACAGACACTTCTGCTCTGTATTTACAATGCTGTCACATTACAAATAGCTGGACAAATGCTTGCCTAATGCCACAAGTGTAAATCCTGAAAATTTCTGGTTATTTCATTTGGTATTTCATTCCAAACATGCATCGGAGGAAGTGAGATAATTGAGTTACCCTTAAAGGATTTTATATTCATGTGTATGTGCAGTTGTGGGTGTGAGGAGGAGGAGAGTGACTTTTCATCTCTTGAGGTAGTGGTGTTTGTGATACACTCCTTTGGCTTCAGGCCTTTCTATTAATGTTTTGGAGATCACAAGGCTATGAGCTACAAAACATCTTGTAAATCAGTGACTGGAGGAATGAGAATTAAACTGATCATCCCTTGCAGAAGGCAATTATGAGTGAATTGCTTATGCATTCAGCCTGGTTGGCAGAGCTGGCACATTCTGACTGCCCAGCTGGCACATGGAGGTCTTGCCAGTCAGGCAGGTAGAGGGTATATGTAGGAGTTAGGAGACAGATCTCTCAACAGAGTTACCTGATTTACTAGATAGAGAGAATAGAGGAGACTAAAGAAGGGTATGTGGGAAACTGAGTATCTTTAATTCAGCTGCTTATAATATCCCTAGCTTCCTAAAGAAGAATCATAGAATATCCTGAGTTGGAAGGGACTCACAAGGCTCATCAAGTCCAACTCTAAAGTGAGTGGTCCATATGGGCTTTGAACCCATGAAGTTGGTGTTATCAGCACCCTGCTCTGGCCAACTGAACTCATCCTGGTGACTAAAGCTACAGTAATTCAGTAATAGCAGTGACACACTTTCTGTTCTTCCAACAGCTACTCTTTGCACCCCACAGATTTGCACAGCGGGATTTAAATTACATTAGTTTGTCTCCAGACCCTTTATATAAAAGGGAGTTTTAAAATTTTAAACTTTTTGAAAGCAATGTTTTTTCTCTCTTATTCTGAAAATGTTGGTAAAGGTCATTGGACAGTTAAAAATCTTATTTAATAGCCTATCTGTGTAGTCAGGCATAGTGGTTCATAATACAATAGAGTTAGTCAGTGTTTGTTTGAAACTCTTATTCCCTAATAATACATGTTTCCAGACTGTATTGTATGGCTTTACAGGGAGAAAGGTAGTTGTTCTAAATGACACTTGTAAATTTGATTACTATTAAAAATCAAGGTTTGATTACTATGACATTTAATATAAGTAATAGCATGAGAATAATATCTGTTTTGCATATTCAGATCTTTCTTTGCTGTTGATGATGATCTGGGGGGTGAGGAAGTTCTTATGTTTTTGTGAAAGTGATGATGCAGACACTAATTGATTTTTGTCCTCTTTCCTTGCCCTTGTTTTTCTCTTACAGTTCTGGTGTAACACAGCAGCTTTTTTTAGTTGTTAATGGTGTTCTAAGTTCTGCTTACCATGATATATTGTGTCCCATACCAATTCTAAAGTGGCTTTTCCAGGTAAGACTGTGCTATTCGTGCAGTTATAATAACTCTGTGTGTATAATATTTTTCCTGGAAGCCAGTTGAAGAAGTTTGTGAATCTGTTCCATTAACAGCTTTTAAATCAGATATTATTTTTTCCCCTGGGTTCTGATTTGTTCTCCTGTCTGAAATACTTTGATTGTCACTAGGGGTAAAACAATTGAGAGCCTTTTCTCCACACTGAGTGAATGCAAAGCTGCATGTCCCTTTCCATGTTGATATATGCTACTGCATTGAAAAAGGACACACTAGGTGAGGAGAGGTGCTGTGGGCCAAATCATGAGCAAATGCTAATCTTATTTCCTTTCACCCTTAGAAAAACAATACATGCTGCAGCATGCAAAAGTACCATTTTCTACATATATCATCTTTTAAATCATCAGTGATACCAGCATTATCAGATAATTTCCATTTGGAAAAGGTACCTTATAGCTCAGGAAGAAGCCTGGAGTAATTCTCAAAGGAAGTGTGGTGACTCTCTCCTTTCAAGATAATCTGTGTCAGTGTCTGAATCACCAGGAATTTACACAGTACTGTTACTCACAAAAATGCCACCTTCCAGTCTCCATTCTGTTAATTGCCACATTCTAACTGCACCTGGAAAAAAAAAGAAATCTGGACCACCTGGGAAATTGCAGCTTCAGTCTGTTGACTGGCTTTCTACATTTGCAAAAAGCAAAACATTTAAACATTTTGCTCTTCCATGTCCTTCTCTCCAGCCAGTTAAAAAATTGCTTTCCCCCTTCCTGTGAGCTCTGGTGTCCCACTAATAAGGAAGAAGCGTGAGCCAATTGAGATCACTTACAGAGCAGGAAACTGTCCAGCACTTGGGGGAGAAAAAGAAGTTTTTGTTGGGCCAGTGAAGTGCTCCAAGCAACCTGAACTCTGTACTTCACAGTCATGTTTTTGTAGTTAAGAGTTATGTGAAAAACAAAGAATTGTTTGGGTTTAGTATTGCATATGTCCAACTTGCCTGTGACTGGAAAAGGGTGTAGTTAACTCTGTTGCCTTCACTCCTGCTCAGGGAGCTCAATTTGATCACAGATGCAAATGAGTTCCAAAGGGGTACGTGATACTTTCTGTTCTCTTAGCTCTCAGAACTTGTTTATAAACCAACATGGGGTGACAGCATTCTGACACTCTAAATAGTTAATTTTACAGTATTCATATTATCTTTGCACTGCTTGAAATAATCAGTGTTCACAGTATTCTGTTCTCATTGGTGTATCTTGCTTTAAAGGCTTTGGGGTTAGGTTTTTTTTGTTTGTCTGTTTTTTAATCTGTTACTCATTTTACTCTTCTGGGAAGTTTGGTGTTGTTTTTGTTCTGGTTTGATGTGGGTTTTTCTTCTAATTGAAAGAAAACTGGTGCCATCATGCAGCTTGGTTTTTGATGCATAGCTTCTTCTCTGTTCACAGATGATGTCTATTCATTCTGACCATTGTGTTTCCACCAAGATCTTAGACAGATTGATGGAGTTAACACTTAAAAACTGTAAGTATTTGAAGGATGGAAAACTGACCACCTGAGTGAAAGCACTTCTCCTCTCTTCAATTTAGCAAAGTGTTAGTGAGGAAGTAAAAGGCACTAGTTCTGTTGGGTGATTTTGGCTTGAATTTAGGCTCTGTTTTTACCAGTGTAATGCAGAAATGCTGGGGGCTGACCTTCACTGAGTGTGTGCAACCTGTATGTGGTCCTGGCACATACTTCCAAAGTCGTGCATCCAGGACAGAGCCTTTTAAACTTACTCCTGGTACTTCACAAATAGAATTGACCTGAAGAGAAGCTCAGTCTGCTCAAAAGTTTGCCCTTCTTTCCATCTTTTACTTTGGATGACGTGGACATTTGTAGCTTAAGGACTACAGGATGTTTTTCACATTGACATACCCAGTATGTAGCACTTCAGGATTTATTTTCCAGATAAATGACAAAAGTGAAGTGAATCATACACCTGCACAGAAACACTTCAAAGGATCTGCTTCAGCCCACAGTGCTGCTGATGTCTTCTGTGTTTTGTCATCTTCCTTTGTCTGTACTCAAATATTTCTCCACTACAAGTTCCTTTGTATGTTCCCCATGTCTTCATTCAGATCCATCAAAAGTGACATTCATTTAAGACTACTGTTAACATTGTTAAAGTATTGTGGTTCTCTTGAAGTATTTGCTCAGGCCTGTCCAAACTGTACCCTGTATTTTAATTCTTGTTTGAAATCAGAGCTGATATCAGAGGGAATGTAGTCTCTTTTATTTTGTGCCTTGCTGGCATTAGGCTTGATTCTGAATGAAGAGTTCAAGATAATGAATGAGCATTCAAACAATTAAGGCTGGGAGTTCCTTGTTTACCACTTCTGTTCCAGAAACCTTGCCTGTTTTCAAATCTTACTGAGCTTCTCTTCCAGTCCCACTGTGATAACACCCTCCAACCTTTACCTATACAGGCAGTAATTTATGTGTTCTATTAGACAAAGATATTGCCTTGTTCTGCTGTTCTGCTGCTTGTGCTGAAAGAGAACTATGACAGAAAACAGGTGGAACTTCAAAGTAATTGACCTGTTATGTAGGCAAGATGTTTCCCTAGTGTAAAAGACTTATTTTCCTCCCTCCTTGTTCTGAAAATAAGCTTACTGTTTAATGTACTGACTCCTCTGAGATGAGAGCTGGTAGAATTGATGCAAACTGCTAAGCTTATTTGTTTCCCTTAAAAGGAACTAATGCTAAGAACTAAATTGGAACTAATCCATTCCATGTCTTTTATTTGTAGCTTCCATCAGTGATAAACAGTTTAAACCATGGATTCCTTCACTAGCTGATATATCAGCTGTTTTGGTCAATATGGGTGTTGGGTTCAGATCTCTGTTTCCATTGCAACATCTTCAACCCCCCTTCAACGAGCATGATATTTTGTAAGTGTTTTCCTTTTGATTTTTTTTCTTGCCTAGATCCTGTGAAAGCAAGTTGTTTTTTTGCTTAGAATGTAGAATCAGAATGTAGAATTCTTCTTTACTTCCTTTCCCATACTCTATAAGTTTTTGGCTCAGGTCTTAGTAAGAATAAATAACCCTGGAATTCAAACAATGCCTTCTAAATAAGGATTCAGCAAACCAGAGCATTGTCCTTTGTCCTGCATCTTCCTAATGAAGGTTTGTAGGAATATTGGCTAAATAGCCGGGGAAAGTAATTGGCTACAAGTTGAGTTAGAGGTGTGTGTTAGATGCTCTGGAATTGAGGATTATTTTGATTTGAAGGCATTTAGATTTTTTTTTCTGAAGTTTGATGTCAATAAGCTTTTGTGGGCTTTTGAAGTGTTCATTTTTTGGTCAGATTGTGTTTCTTCTATTAGAAGTCAGGTGCAAGAAACAGCGAGTCAACAACAGCCAAGAGGAAATGTAGCCTTTGCCAGTCCAGCGCTCCCCAGTCTACTTGAAAACAATTTAATTAATGTGATTAAGGTGAGAACTCCAAGGTTTTTGTGGGTTGGGTTTCTTTCTTTTTTTTGTGTGTGTTTTCTTTTGGGATGGAGGATAGTGTTTGCAATCTAGTCCTGAGCATGTGTTTCAATAGATGATATCCTGAGACTTCAGCTTCACATTCAGCAGAGGTTGTTGCTGGCATTTTGCAAACTTCAGTTTCTTGACTTCCATTGGCTTCACTCACAACTGCAGAGTTTTTTCTGCCTCCCTTTTACAGCTGTGGCACTTTATAGAACATCTTGGCTCCCTCACATAGAAGAAACTATCCACTGATTTCAGTTTTCAGTATTACTGAGTATTTAGAAAATCTTTTGGCCTTTCCTTCAATTAAAGAAGGATTATCTATGTATTAAAGAAAGAAATCTTTCCTGCTCCAGTAGTGTCTGGCTAATATTGCCATTGCTCAAAAAAATGGGTGTCCAGCAGGTATTAAAATAAAAGTGTGCTGTTACTGGGGTATGGGGACATGTTAGTACACATATGTTGCCAAAACAGTACATCATTTGAGGTGCATTTTAATGTGAGTGTGGAAAAATTAAGTTCTCATTATGCTTCAAAATAAGCTAAAACAATTCCATATTTTAATGCTTTGTATTTCTTTTAAAGTTTCTAGTTTTCTGTACATCAGTAATTCGCGATGGATATACTGACCAAGAAATATGGCTGCTGCTTATACTGCTATTTAAAATAAGCTTGGAGAAACAGTTAAAACCTTTTTTGATAGATTTTCAGTGCCTTTTTTTCAAGCTTCTGATGAATATAAAAGACTGGAATACAAAGGTAACTTCATAAATTTATTATACTAGATTTGTGGATTTGTGAAACTGCAACTTCTGTTTTGAAGTTTTCTTTATTTTTTCTTTTTTGACATATCAGAAAAGTACTGGCTGAAAATGTAGTACAGAATTTTCAATAATAGTACATATAGTAATATGAAAAATTCAAAGCTTTGTGTTTGTGTGAGATTTAGGAATATATTTAGAGGGTTTTTGTTCCATGACATTGAGTTGCCTGCCTTCTTCTATGAGTTTATCTTAAGATTGTGTGCTAAAATAGTTGTATGTTTAAAATGGTAGTCTGAAAGAATGAAAAAATTATTGCACTATGCTAGTAAGAGGTCATTAAAAACATCTCTACTTTAAATTGTATTTAGCAGACTTACCTCCTGGTGCAGCACAGAAATTTTTTAATGTACGTCATCTCTTGTTAGATCAGTTCCTTTTATCACTTATGCTGCCTGTGTTTCTAGGGAGTAGATGTGTGTTCCTTTGCAAATAAAGCAAACAGCCGTTCTTCAGCTTGAGGATGTTTTGTTTTTTCTTTTGAAGATGCCTGAGCTGTGCCTGGCAGTGAGTGAGCTCTCCAGCAATCACCACAACCTCCTGTGGCTGGTTCAGCTCGTGCCCAGCTGCATCGCGCGGGGACGGTAATGACACTGCCACGTCACAAACACACAGCACCATTCACAGCTGGGTTATTTGTACCAGCTCAAAGGCTGAAAAATGCAATATTTGTTACGTGATACTTGGAAAAGGAAGGATTTGTTTTCTCATATGTTACAGATGTTTGTGCAGTTCGTGGTCTGCATGTATAGCTTCCTGATCACCTCTGCTGTGAAAAAGGGTTGTTAAATCTTTTATGTAGTTTCTGGGCTGTGGATTCTTGGTACCCTGTAGCAAAGAAAGGCTTAGCTTCAGGTTCTGACATCCATCACACTAATTCTTTTCTGAGTGACCAAAATCTAAATTTTGTGTGATTAGTGTCTGCTTCTAAGCATCATTCTGAGTTCTGCATCTTTGAAATTAGTAAATTATAATGTAACTGAGTGAGCAGAACTAGTTGGGTCATTATCATCAGGCTTGGAGAGAAGTATCTAGCTTTGTTTACTTCTGCAGAAGCTGAGCTGCAAAGAGATTAAGGGTTTACTTCTGCTTTGCTAGCATACTTACTGGTTTATGTAACACCTATATTCAGAAGATCCAGTTTAATAGTTGCAAGCAAGTTTATGTGTAGGGAAGACATGCATAGCCTCACATACTTTGTAGAAACTGTGGGTTTGAGAAATTCTATAGGAAATAATTTTTTAATTGTTTTTCAGGGAAGTAAAAAGACGTCTTAGCCTAGTGATAATTGCAAAATTTCTTCATAAAAAGCATGTAGAAATACCTGATGACAGTGACAAGCAGGTACTGCTTACATGTGTTGTCTTTGTAGAATTTGGAAGTTTAGAAAACATATATATTGTATGCTTGTGTTCTATGTTTTAATACTGTAAGCGTGTTTTCAAGAATCTTGCCAAATGACCAATTAATAATTTTCTGTTTAGATTAGTATTAAAAGTGTATTTGCACATGTGTGTAATCTGCATGTTCTGCAGCTTGTGCTTGTTTATATGCCTAAACATTAATTTTAGACATTGGAAAGAGGTCTACACTTCTTTGTCTTCCTTTTGTAATCATGTGGAGACACTCTTTTCATAGGGTTGGTCTTTTATTGAGGAAATGTACAAGCCCTGAAGTCTGTGAATAGTCAAAAATTACTCAAAACATTAAAACTTCCTTTTAAATCAAAAATCCCTTTTCTGTTCTTGTTCCGATGCATAAGTAATATTGTAGTGGCACTCAGTTTCCAATTTTCTGTTTTTAGTAAATCAGTCCAATTTGTTAATGCTTCTATCTGTAGATGTTTCTTCTGCATCACTTTCTGGTGTGTATGAAACCTTCTTATCTACTGAAGAAGATGAGAGAGATGAGAAAAGGACAGAAGGAGCATAAAGATGAAGTTCATGCAGAGCTAGAACATGAGGTATATAGCCAATAGTGCTTTTTTGCTTTTGTTTTTTTATGCATATTTTTATATTTTATAGACAATATTATATATTTTATACTGTTTGGGGCATGTTTCTTTTACTTTTTAACTGTTCGGTATGGGCAACTGTAAATACACTGTTTCGCTACTGTTCATCTTTAACATGGTATTAATTTTGTTTATAGTCATGGAGGAAGGAAAGGAGCATGTGGTGGAGGAACCTGTATTGGGTTGTTTTACAAGCAGGGAAGTGCTCAGATTTTCTGAGTCAGGGGCAAGTCTTGAGTCTCTGCTTCTGTCATCAGAGGACAATCTTGCCTCCCTTCTGATGTAATCAGTGAAAACTGTTTGGTGCTGAGCCAAACCTTTACCTGCAGGCTTCAGGAAATTATTTGTGGATCTTTTATTAATCTCTTCTCTCAACCAAATGTTACAAGGATTTAGTATTTCTACCCATCCAAAAATTGAATATTGGTTTGGTTATTTGAGTGGTTATCATGGAATCTCTTAGCAAGTGTTTTGATCTGGGGGTAGATGATGGGAAAATAAAGCCAACAGCTGAATTTAATTTTCAGTTACTAAAACCACATTTTTATGGGTTACTTATATTATGTAAAACAGCATAATACTGTTTTAAAATGTTTCCAGTATGTGAATATACTGTTTCAAGTTAGTTATTTAGTCAGATATGTTGATATACTTGTCTATTGGCCCTGCTGTTGGAGGATTCATTTCAGAAAGCAGAGATGGTTCTGTGTCCAGATGTGAAGAGTTATGAGTTATAATGGTGCTTTGACTGCTAAAGCTCTTTTGCTTTCTCTCCAGGTGTACTACCTAATCTATGTCCTCCTTCATCTAGTCAGTGAAGCCAGTTTCCTTGATGTTGTAAATTCTAGTCAAAGGGTAAGTGACCTTAGTGTCTAACCTTTAGATTTTAAAATACTGTTTATCATGCACATTTAGTCTGTTTTGGTAAGAGCTACCATCTGATATAAGATCACCAGTGCATAATAGCACTGGGGGAAACTTTTGTTCTGGGTGAGGTAAATGCAGAAGAGCTTTGTGTGTTTACTGCAGAGAAAACTCACCTCTGTGTTTCTGTGAATGGAGCTACCTCCAGACATCAGGCTGTGAAAGAGCAGAGATTTGTTGTGTTAGTCTTTCTCAGAAAGTATCTGGAAATAAACTTAACACAGAAATTCTAAGTGAAATGATTCTATCAGCTTTGGAAGTAGGTTTGAAATTTTTCAGTCCAGGAGAAAACCACTTCAAAAATATCCAGTAAAATATTTTCAAGCACGTTTCAGTTTCCTGTGCTGGAGTGCAGCAAGTGAAAGCAAGGACTGTCGCTCTTCTCAGTAGTGCTAGTTCCTTTTTGCCATGAGATGTGAACATCTTCTGAATAATACTTTCTGCTCAGCCTTTCAGTATTTCTGTTCAGATTTCTGTGATCTTGCTGGGAGTTGCTTGCTGCAAAGCATCAGTATAAACCTTCTGCCCAGTGTAATCACTCTTGGCTTTTAAGAAACCTGTCATAGGAACTGTTTGAGAGACATAAACCAGTAATGTTTGGCTGCCTTTGGATGCTTCAGTGTCTCAGTATATTACTTAGATTTGTGGAGAACTTGATATTTTCAATTGTTTTTTTAATGTCTCAATTTCTTAATGAAGAAAGATTTTACTATTCACTGAACTGTTAGCCATCAAGTGGCAAGAGGGGTATGGCTGAATATTGTCCAGGCTAGGCTTGTGTAAAATCAATCTTAACAATTTCATTTCTGCCCCTCTTCCAGTTAGAGGGGATAATATGTGGTGGCCTTGAGACACCAGCAAATGTTTATAAATAAAATTTCAGCACATCTCACCTGTTCTGCAGAATGGAGCCTCTTGGCAGCTGCTCAGTGAGAGATTGAAAACAGGAATTTTATGAAGAAATTATCAGAATGTGAAAGACCTTGGCAGTCATTATCGGGAGATCCTGAAATGCAAAACTGCTTTATTAAAGTAATCAGAAATTTAGAGAAAATAAAAGATCAGCGCATAAAACCTTGGATCTATTTTACCTGCTCAGCCAATTCCTACAAAAGAAATTACCTGAGTTGTCATTACTGAGAAGGTTATTTTCAGCTATTGTAACTTCAGAAATTTTTTTGCTGATAAAAGATATGAATGGCACTGCACTGTGTTTGCTATTTTGGGAGCAGAAAGGATTTGCAAATTAGTTAGTAGGAACTTCAGACTTTGTGTTGTATAACTCTGCTGTATTTTGAAGCTGCTTTTAAAAACTCTTAGACCTGCTTTACCAGGAGCATGCCAGCAACAGATAGAGGATCTTGCGATGTAATCTTGTTTTCTTTCTTTTCCCTTTCTTAACTGTGTATTTCTGAGAAAAATTCAAACTGAAGCATGTAATTTTAAAATTGATATAATATTTTAATAAAGTCTGTAGTTTTGACATGGAGGATTTGATAGCTGTACACTTCTGTCTTTATTTAGCAACACTTACTGAAGCTTTGTCGTGCCTTAGATAAGCACGTGAAAGGTGATATTAGGGAAGATGCAAGAATGTTTTATCGATCTAAGGTAAGATGCAAAACTTTTTTTTTCTGTTTTGTTATGGTTTTGGGGTGGTTTTTAGTGTTTGTGTTGCATATTTCTTCATCTCAGCCCTGGAAATTCTAGGAGTTCCTCATGGGCTTGGGGGTTTTTTCCTGTTTTATTCTGACTGCATCGTGTCTTTGCATGGGGATGAATACATGCCCATTTTAATTCACTGGAAATACTCCTTATGCTTACAGAGGGACTCTTAACAGCTCTAAAATGTGACTGATCTTCCCTTTAGCCAGGCATCTCCACGTTTAGGCCCAGGGAGTTGCTCTGTTTCTCTTCTGGCAGTCACTGGTAGCTGACTCCTAGCAGGACCTACCTGCAGGGCAGGATACAGAGGACTGAAAAAGTTGCCTGTCTTGCATTTTATTTTTCAAATGAATGAATTGATTAAAAATGCTTTGGAATTAAGCCAACTGTATGTGATGTAGCATCAAGCTTGGACAGCTGCCTTTTGTTTGCATTGTCATGTGATCCTTACATCTGGTAGTCCTAATTTTGTGACTTTCATGCTTTGCATGCTGTTGTAACAAATCAAGTCAGCTCAGTGATAAAGTCACCAGCCCCAGCTTTGAAAAGCCCTGGCTTCTTCGGCTTTAAATCAGACATATGCAGTTGTGTGCTTCCTTACCTCTCAAAAACATTCTTCTTTCCTTACTCAGACAGATTAGTGGAGCATGGATCCTTTTAACAATTTAATTGCTCTTGTCTTGGAGTGTTTTATCTCTGGTCGCTTTCACTTCTGTTTTTATTTGCCTTTGCACTGAGAGGAGAAAATCTTACTTTGGTTTTCCCCATCGCTTCATTTGTATAATACTGCAGTAACTTCTAGGGGATGCCACTGTGCTGAGTTTTAACACAGCATATGAAGCAAATCTCAGTGTGAATGGCTTAAACACCTGCTTGTGATTGGTTATGAAAAAGCACAGTTTTATGTACAAGTTTCAGAAGCAGCCAGTGCTGCATTGTTGGCTTTTGTGGCCGCAGTTGCAGCTGTTCTAGGTACAACCAGACTTGTGGGACTAACCTCATTTCCCAGGGATGAGGTGGTGGTTGGAGGCCAGAGGCTTGCATGGTGATTCCAAACATTCAACCTGAGGAGTCATGTGCCTCTAATGGTTGTGGTGTGCATAACTTTACATTCAGAGTCATGAGTTACAGGGATCTGAAGCTGAGGTGATGACACTTCATGACAATAAAATTGTTCCTTTCTAGTGGACCTTGTATGTTGGGTTATATGGGTTTTTTTGAGTTTGAAACTGTGAGGGGGAACATAGGGTATGATTTTTGTCTTTTTTAACAAAAATTGCTAAATTAATCAGTGTGCATTTGCAGGTGAAAGGCCTGGCTGCTAGGATATATGGGAAATGGCAGGACGTGATACAAACCACTCGGCTTACTCAGGTACTGTTGTGAAACCATTTTCTCTTCCCACATTGTGCATGCATTTAACTCATATTTTAGCACTTGAAAATGGCATATTCTTTTCAAGAGATTTTCTTTTTCTATATAAATGGCGTGGCTGTGGAATACACTTCAATGTATTAGAATGGATTTTAATTAAAATTCTTACTTTGCTGGGTTCAATGAAAGCAGGCTCTCCTCTCCATCGATAAAAGCCCTGTTTTTGTAAAGGTGTGTGTGAGACACTGAAATGCCAGTCCTGAGTCGAGTCACAGGGTCTGTCTCCGATTACAGCTATTAGCAGATGCTTCCAAAAGGATGTTGTGGCAGGAATGCAGTGAGGCACATCCTGCTGTGGTCTGGCACCATGTGGCTTTGGGACTTCTTGAGTGCAGGGCTCTATTCACATATGTTTAAGGGCTCTCAACAACTCCTCCCCCTCTGAATGTGTCAAATTTCATGCCACGATTAGGCAAAGCCTCTCATGTTTGTAAAATACACAGTAGTGAATAACACCATGATAAGTCTCAGAAATATTTGCCTTTGTGACACCTTGCTGGCCTTGGTAGAATAGGTGGATAATTTCTACTGATACTCAAAGTTCAGAGCTCTTTCTTCCAGCCTTGGCTTGTGAGGTTTCTGTTGTAATGTAATCAGACCAACTGTTTGAATCCTGTCTTGGAACATAAAGCTATCTCTCTTGGAAAAGCTTAGCTTTCCAGTAATGTGGAGTATCATTTACATAAAATTTAAATTATACCTTATGCCTAATATTGATTGCAGTTAAAAACTGTGTCATTAACCATTTGTAAAGACTATTAATTGTTCCCAACAATGTGCAAAAAAGAAGCTGTGTGTAGTGTGTGATATTTCATGTTCTAGAGCAAGGAGTGACACATGTAACCCATGGCTGCAGAATCTGCTTAGCAATTAATGAAAGTTGATAATGAGGTGGCTCTTTCAGTGTTGTTTTTTTTGAGATGTTTGAGGTTGATTCACATATGGGAAACTGGCAAGTGTTTCAGAATAAGATTGCAGGGACCTTTTCCAGTACATTGTGGTGCTCCTAAGCTAAGCACTTGCCTACTCTACTCATTTCTTCTGACACTGGATTTCTGACTTGACTGCTAATTTGTTTTTACTCTTTAGGGAAAACTGCATGACTTCTGGGAGCCAGATTCATGAAATCTTGCCTAGTTAAGGGAAAATAACAAACTGAAATCAAGGAGGATGTAGAATGAATGGAACTTCACCTTGTTTGGAACAGAAGAAATCAGTCACCTGAGTTAGAACTTGAGCTTGATTCCGACAAGCACTAGACACATGAGAATCTGATTTGACTAACATTATTTTTTGCTACAAGTGCTCTACTTCTGAAAAATTGAAGTCAATCAACTGAAAAAAAAGCCAGCCACACCTACAGCCCTGTCAGAACTGGCTAGAAATATTTTACCGTATTGAAAATGGAGGGAAGTTTTCTTGTTTCCCTTGTTAATTACAAGACATATTTGAGAACAGTATGTATTTCTTTTCTTGCCAGCGCATACCTGCAAGCATTGTTTTAGGTTGGCTGGGAAAGAGCTGCTCTGTGACATGAAATGTGAGTTCAGAAGGAGTGTTAGACCTCCCCTGTTGTGAGCAGGTGAGGAAGTGGTTCAGATGTGGGCTGAATCATGGTAATCTGCAAAGCAGAATTGGTATGAACATCCAGTGTCCCTTAAAAATACAAAATACAGCAGTTGCACCTTCTTTAAATGGAGAATAAAATATCATCTCGGTGGAGATTCAAGAACAGCATTTGGCTCACCTTTGTAAAGACTCTGAAAGCCATATGATGACTGAATTCCTTGGTGTGAACTCCTGCTGCACACACAATATGTGCTCAAAGATCCAGGAGCTGTTCATGAAATAATCAGAGGAAGGTGTGATCTCCTTTTGTTCTCTCTACAAATGCTATCACTAAATCTTACACTGTGGTTTGTCTGTAGGATGGATGTAATAGGAAGAAAAAGCTAAGTTATTGTGTAGAAGCACCAATGGGGATTCCCATAATAAGATTTTTAATGACATCAACATGTGTGTTTTATAGTACTGTTTTAATTCTTGTATATGAAATTCTCTATGATAAGAATGTAAAATAAGGCTTAAAAATCTGCCAACTACAAAACCTTCAAATTTAATTGTGTTTTACATATAAAAGAACTGCTATAGAATGGACACATCTTAGAGGAAATCTATTAGATTTGCAAATCTGTACTAAATGTTTTTTCTTTCAAGTGTTCCATCGTTATGTCAATGTCATCTTCTGCTCTTTGATAGCTCATCTGCCTTCCCTCTCGTAACAGTTGCTTACTCTGTTGAATATATTGTATGTAATTTTATTAATGTTTTTATTTTTTTCACTAAAATTGTATAAAGGTAAAAAAAATGCGGAATGTTTACTGTATTTAATGTGTATATATTTTCTTACTGTGTAAAGCTGACATTGCTGGCCTGTATATTTTGAAGAAGAAAAGGGGAGGGGTTTAGATGAACAGCTTTTGTACTGCAGTTCATAGCATGTTGAAACTGCTGAGGGTTTTTCCACACAAAATAGCCACTTTGATATTTACTTTCATTTAACAGAACAATATAAAAATAAAACCAGACACTCCTTTCTAGTTAAATGTCCCTGGACAAAATGGGCTCTGTTTCACAAAAAGCAAATGGCTCCAGGTCCTATTTTATTCTTATGGCACATGTTACAATTCTTGGGCTCACAGCTGGTTAGCTCACTATAGATGAAGACAGTCTTGAAATCATTCTCAGCTCAGCCAGTCCTGTGTTTTCATGCTTAATGCCTGTTCTAGCACTTTCCCTCTTCCCCTACTCCTGCTTGGTCTGGACTTTTCTTCCATCTGTTTTTAGCTGAGGAGTAATTCCTCAAGTGCTGAAGTCTAGATGTGGGTTAAATTGGTGCTGCTCAGAATCCTTACAGAGATGATTCCCTGCATCACTACAGGGTCTGCACAAGGGGGTCCTGGCAGTGAAATAGCAAACCTGCTGCCCTTGTGTTTTGCCAATTCATTTGCTGACCCTCAGCCAGGACTTACATGCATTGGAAAAGGTTGTTTCCTTTTCCTGCAAAAGGTTGTTGCACACTGAAGGTCTTACCTGCTTTGGATGTCTCCAGAGAAGCATTTTGCACTGAGGTCTATCTTTTCATACTGTGTTGGCTGTATTAAGAGCCCGATTATCACATTTCATGTGGAAATAGGTGCACTTTATTGCAGTAATAACAGAAAAAATTAAAGTCTGGTTATAAAATATATGTTTGTAGCTCCTTGCTTTTTTTTTTTTTTTAATTTTCTGACAAGCATCTCTATGGCTTAAAATAACGCAAACACTTCTGGTTTTAAAGTTGAAGAAACCTGGCAGTGAAACTATTTGTGCATCTCCTATTCTCAGTGTTCCTGTTGTGGAACTTGGTAATGGATGGGGATTTCAGGAGTGATTAATGACTTGCAGGTAGGTCTGGCTGAAGGTCAGTAGGACACTTCATTGATGCAGCAGCTGCAGGAACTCTCTGAAGTCCCCAAAGCTGATGGTTTAGTTGAGAATGTCTTTGGGAAAAGCAGGTGACTGGAACACCTGAAGTGTGTTGTTATTATTGGTGGAGCATCTGGTTAGATTGCTGCAAAGGCGTTTTAGAGGTAGGATTTCAGTGTGGAAAAAGACTTTTAATACTGAGGGATGGATGCTGCAGTGCTGGTTTTCTGAGCACAGAAAGCCAGGTCTGTCTCCATCAGAGGTGTCTGCTCAGCACTGCCCAGCACTAGTCCTGGGTGCCTGGGGGCCAACATTTGGGCATGGGGGCTACAACAGACTGTGCTGCTGTGCAGATTCAAGCCAGTACTTCCAGGCAGCTGGGTTCCTCTGCTCATCCTGTCAGTAGCAGGAATACTGGAGCTACAGTACTAATGCTGGTCTTCTGTTTGTTTTCCTTCCCAGGAGAGCTCTGTGTATAGCACAGTATCCCTGGCTTGGGGTTTGTGTTTTGGTTTTTTGTTGGTTCATCTTCCACTGGTTTGTGGTGGTTGTGTGACTTTTTGTTTTACTGAGAAGGGCAAAAAAGAAAGGTTTCTGCTGGAGATGAGCCTCCTAATTTTACTGGGGTCTTGTTCCTTGGGTGTGTGAGCTTGTGGAAAATTGCTTCTTGCCCAAAGTTCCCCAGTGGGAAACACCACCCTCTGCCAGAGGGGCAGCTGTTTCCACTGGCATATTAGTGCTGTTTTTTTCATCCAGAAAGAGGGAAAAGGCCCTTGGGACTGGCTGGCTTTGAGCAGGGAAGAGGTTTGATGAGCTTGCAGGAGCCTAAGCAGCTGCTGAGGAGCTCCAAAGGAGTGCCCAGAGAGGTCAGACAATCATTAGTGGATTTAGCTTATTCCTTGTGGTTTAACTTATCAGAATTCCTTTAATTGCTGTTTCCCCCATATTCCCCCCAGGCTGTGAAATACCTTCATGTTTTGCCTTGTGGATGGATATTTTGCCAGCTTCACTGGCAGGGCCCCTTCTTAGCACATGTTGAAAAGGGCTTTCAGTGCTGGGGAACAGCGTGGGCTGCTGGTGGGAAGGATCCTAGGAAAAGTAAATTCCTCGAAGGGCTTCTCTTTGCAGAGAGGCTTTTAGATTTGCCTGACTGATGCTTTTTTCAGCCAGCGCTTCCTCGCCTTTGCAGTCAGGAATTTGAAAGGGAGTATTTTATCTGGTATCAAAAGCAAGGCTGGGTGGTGAGAGAAGAAAAACATTTGCATCTTCCCATCTTGATATTTTGATCCGCTTGGAGAAAGCCAGTCCTATACTGTAAGGCTGCTTGTAAGTGGCGTGTGGATACGTTGTACTTTTTTGAATGCTTCCCTTGTCTCTCTGTGGAGAGCTGCTGCTGCTGTTTCACCTCCTTCAGCTTTCTTGCCACCTCCCAGTTCCCTGTAGGGAGGTCACAGGGGAGGGGATGGAAACTCCACTGGAATTGTTCCCTTCTTTGTCATCAAAGCGCCTTTGCCATCAGCCTGGGGGGAAACCTAAAGCTTTTCAAGGCAGGTTTGGCCCGCACGGTGTGTAGGGGTGGATAAAGGGGCCATTTTTACACACCCTTGTCCCAGTGCTTCCCTTTGGGTTTGCAGTTGCGGCTGAAGCTGCCTGAAGCCGGGCGAGCGCTGCTCCCTCCCTCTCGCAGAGAGAAGCAGAAAGGGTAAATGGATTTGTGCTGCTTTTGTGCTACGGGGAGAGTCCTTCACCTGAGCAGTGAGCGCTGTGAGCTGGGGCTTGGCTCCGGGGCTTTGCCTCTGCGTTTCAGGCTCTCTTCTCCCGAGGCTTGGTGAAACTCCTGGCTCTCGGAGCAGAGGGTCCCTTTCCTCTCCGGCCTGACCGCCAGGCTGCAGCTGGAATAAAAACAATAGCTTCAAGCTGCCAGGGGCAGTGGTGGGGAGAGTGGGGCAAGGCATTCAGTCTCACGCTTTATTTACACTGCAGGCTTTTATAAAGGCAGCGTAAATCACGCAGAGCAGCCGTGGGCTCCACAGACAGCATCGCTCAGGCTCTCAGACACATTGATCTGCATGCTGGAAACTGAGCGTGCCCCCTTTGCCCTACCCAGCTGTGGGGAGAGGCCTGCCAGGTGAGGATGCTGAGATGCTGCACTGCATATCAGCTCTCCCTCACCTTTGTGAAGCCCTGCCTGCCTCCCCTGTGTACTAACCCATTTTCCCCCCCCCAGTATTTTCTGCTCCAGCATTGTTATGGTAAGGTCTGCACAACGCAATGTGTTTTTCCCTCCAGTTGATTTTCTGTGATTAGCCCATTTTTCCTCTTGCCCTCATTCTGTTTTTTCCCGCAGTATGCGAACGCCGTTTGCTGAGAAACTGTGTCAGCCTTCCTCTAATTAAGAGTCTGGCAGGAGCCAGCGCAACAGTAATTTTGGAGATGACGCTTCCAGTTTGGAGCTGACAGTGAGCTGAGGTGCTGCGGCAGGGGCTCGTGCTGGGGATGCGGGAATGTTCTCCGGCTGAGCAGGACAGGGGGACCCACAAGGAGCCTGGTGCAGGAGCAGTGAGTACCTGGGTGCATCTCAGCTTGGGTGTTTAAATGGTTTCCTCTTGAAAAGCAGCTGCAGGAAGGGTTAAATCCGTGGTTGTGTCACAGGTTTAGCTCTTTGTGAAGGAGTCTCTGTGTGCGTGTAAAGGACGGGAATAAATTGTAGTGGCCCTAAGTCGGCTGCATCTCTCTGAAATAGTTGCAGTGTTGGAAAGTAAGATGGAGAGCTCAACAGTCAAATGGCCTGAAAAAGGGCAAATAAGGAGAAGCCATTCAATGGCGCTCTGTAATACGGCTTCAGACTCCATAGTTCTTTTATTAGCAGGAAAGCTCAAAGCAAACAAAAGGAGACAGGAGCTGGGGATCTGCTTGCCTCAGGATGTTGTGGATGCTAAAAGCTTAGAGGTTCGAAGAGCATTTTATGGCAGAAAAATGCAGTGGGGGTCTGTGAATGAAAGCAGTTCTCCCTGGCTGAGAAAGCTTCAGCCTGCTGATCCCTGGAGGGTGGAACATGTGCTGGGGAGATATCCCAGATGTGTGTCCTGTTCCTTCAGACCCTGCAAGGTGCTAGGATTTGGTCCAGTGTGGTGTTACTGCCTGTGTGCTTTACTGGAACAGCTGAGGGATTTGATGTCATCTCTCAGTTTCCAAACTGTCCATCGTGTCCACCACTGTGCCTCTCCATTCGCTCCTGAGACAGAAGTTGCTGTTGAAGGTGGTGCCAGCCCTTGCTCTGAAGGAGCCTAGTGAGGTGTATGGGATCAAATGTTTCATTTGGCTGAAGAAAACTCAGTGACATTTTTTGATCTTTCTAATGACCCTGTGAGTGAGACTAGGAAAACGAGTTGTGTGGTTCAGGAACTCCAGCAGAACACAGCCAACCACATGCCAGAGCTGGCCTCCTTCCTCTCCCCTCCTACACCGTCCATAGATGTTTGCAGCTAGGGACGAGTATAAATAAGAGCAGATGAGGAGATTTTTTTTTTTTAAATCCGCCCTATGTGGTACCTCTAGAGCACAATTCAGCATTTTCCCTCTCTACTTGCTGTGTCAGATTTGCCTCTTGGGGGCAACCTCACCTTACTCGGGCTGAGACCAAAGGGAGTTCAAGTGCTGGGGGGCGATGACTCACTCTGCATCTCCCTCTGCCTTTGTGTTATCTGATCATTTTTAGTAATCGAGGTCATAATTTGCTGAAAGGATTTTAGGATTTAAGCCGCCGAGGCTGAGTGTTGGTGGCTTTTCAGAAACGATGCAATGGGCTCTTGAAGGTCCCTTTCCAGGCTTGGAGTCCTTCAAAGTTTTTTCCTGCCTTGGTGTTCTTCAGAGAGAGAAGGGTGGTATGGAAGGACATGTTTTGTGGTTCTGGTTTAGTGGGTAGAGCATAAATCTCTGTGAGGAAGATTTACAGTGTTTTCTGGCTCTTTTGCCTGGGCTGGCTTGAACTGTCACTAAGCCTATCAGATAGCGCTGTGGACACTCTGACTTGTCAGGGGAGAGAGCAAAATTACTGCTCCAGCTCCATTTCAGCCCTGAGTCCCTGAGCAGGCATCTGGTACAAACCCCATCCACAAAAAACCATTTGCATTTATTTAAAGGGCGTTGAGGTATATGATGGAATAAAGGAAGTATTATTCATGCTTCGTGCTGTGGTTCCTAATGGTACTTTACACACTGATATGACCTACAAAGCTTGTTGTTTTGTGCCTGCAGTGCTCTGATGTTCTTCCTACCCTGAGGGTCAGAAATGACAAGAATAAATGATTGTGATGAGTGTTGCAAATCCCTGCTCCCTCTCCTTCGAAGTGTCCTTGCCAGGGCACAGCTCAGTGACCTTGCTGGCACAGGCAGCGGGAGGCAGCATCCTTGTCCAGCCCATGGCACTAAACAGAGTGGTGTTCCTGGGAGGGCAAATCCATTTATCCCTATTCGTGTTTCACCTTCTCCCCAAAGCACAGAGATGCAGCTTGGGCTGGGCAGGGGGCTTGGCCCAAGCTGAACACACACAGGGCCCCTCCTCTGGAAAATACCAGGGAGGAGGCTGGAGCAAGTGAGGTTAACCATGGACTCCAAAGCATAGGGACTTCTCCAGAGGGGGGTGCAGGGCTCTGCAGCCTGTCTACCCAGTGAAGGATTGAGTCAGCCTTGCTGGGGCAGCAGCTCCTGGCTCCAGCCAGCCTGGGCACTTGGACAGCAGCAACCACGCAGCTCATTAACCCAGCCCTCCGGCACTTGCTCTGCTGGCCTTGACACTGTCCCTCTTAATAGCTCCTCTTCTACTCTTTTTTTTTTTTTTT
>VWZP01001962.1:1621625-1655492 GCA_013396995.1 Dicaeum eximium
TTAATAAAGGTAAATTAGCTCTATGGATATGCAGGAACATGAATCAAAGGAATTCAGCTGACTCTCGAACGACCCGTTTGTACAAAGATGTGCTAAAGCACCAGGACGTGATGGATGCAGCCCACTCAGGAAACACCTAAGGACAAAAACTGCTTGTAAGGCATCTCACTGCAGCCTCCAAAAATCTGATTATGTAGGGGGAGAAAAAAAAATCAGGTTTTGGAATACATTAACTCAGTTGAACAGCACAGAGAGAAGGTACCAGCAAGAAGCAAATCAATTCCTGAAGGCTGCTGGGAAATTTCACTGAACTGGAGCTTCAGAGTAAGGCTGGCTGCACTTAGAAGAGTTATGTTTCACCTGAAATATTTAACACTGGGCGCTTGAAATGCTCTGTGTGTCCAAAGAGCCCACCAAAAATATGCTTACAAGGAGATTTTAGAGGAACCCTGGGCTCATGCCATGCTGTTGATGGGTGAACCAAGATATTTGCGTTGTTGTTGGGTTTTTGTGGGGGTTTTTTTGGTTGCTTTTTTTTTTTTTTTTTAAGAAAAGCGTGGGAAGGATAAGTCCCTGGCCTCCATCACAGGGAGGCAAAAATTACCATGTAATGAATGCTGGTCTGCTTTTGGGACACATGCTGACAGATCTGTTGTTAGGAGGGAGATGTTTCCATAGCAAAAGCATCATCCCAAATGGCACTGTAATGCAGCAGAGATGCTGTGGTGGCCCCAGGGACCATCTTCATGCACCATTCTGAGCATCTTTCCAGGGAATACAGGAGAGTGATGGCAGGGGGATCAGAGCAGCTCATGGTGATGCTCCCCACAGAACTGCCACAGCACCAGCTGGCAAGGCTGTCAGCTCAGCATTTTTCAGTCCTTTCTGACTTTAACAGAAAGCTACAACAAAAGGCAAGCCTGAAATAGAAATTTTATCTCCGCAGACAAACAACTTGCTTTAAGCATCATTGTCACTCAGGCTAAATTACTTTTAGATGTTTTTAATGACTGGGTAACGTTTTTCAGCTGTTCATTCTGCAGCACCCTGCTGAGGGACAGTCCATCTGTAAAGACCAAGGACTCCAATATTGTGGTTGCTCTTCCTGACACTCATTTGGCTTTATTATTTGATACGTGATTCCCTGTGGCAGAGATGTTTTCAGCTAAATTTCAGCTACAAGCTCTTTTCTTTGCATAAAGGGGATCTGTTTCCAAAAGGGCTGGAAGGCTGGCTATGCATGTACCAGTGGAAGGTCAGGGATGCAGAGGAGAAACTCTGGGAGATTGAAGGTGACAGTCCAAATCCTGTCTGCACTGAGGGTGACATTACCATTGGGCTGGAGGGATTTTAACCCATCATTTGTTACCTCTACCTTTCACTTTACTTGTGATGCATGGCACGGAGAGCTGTGACTTGCAAAATGATCCCACTGGGGACGTGGTTTGTGACATCAGCCATGCAGGTCTCTCAAATCCCTCTTTCCAAGGCAGACACAGCTTTTGCATTCGTTTCTAAAGGCAGCTCCTAAGCCACTCGCCTTCACCATCTCTGGGTTTTGCAGTGCTTCTGGGAGACTATATTTTTAAATCCTAGCTCATAAATTTTGGAAGCTACTTTCCTTCCCCACCCCCTCGCCCCTATCAAAGTGTCAGAGCTGAAGAAAAACTGTGAGAGTGATGGATGTGCCCGGCTCGCGTGCCAGTGCTCTGCTGTGTGTGGGGGGTTATTTACTGCACTGCTGGGCTTGTTTCTTCTTTGGTGGCACAGACAGCAGCGTAGGGGTTCAGTGCCTGGGATGGAGGGTGGGATACCCATGGGTCATCCAAGCATTTGGCTGGAGGAGGCAGGGCTGGGAGAGAGGTTGCTTGGGCACAGTGACACAGAGAGAAAAAGGTCTCTGAAGCCAGGGGGACGTGGATCCTATCTGGTAGCTTGGCCCAGAGGGCGGATGCTGGGGGCCATAACACCCTCCTGGCTTCAGCTCTGGGGGGTGCAGATTGGCTCACCCAAAAGGGCAGCTTTTGATAGCCACCAGTCTTATCCCATCCTTCATGCAACCCCAGGTATTTGTATTACTGCTCTGGGCAGTGTGTGGCAGGGACCTGACCAGCCATGCAGGGGAAAACACAGGGGTCTGTGCCCCACTGCAGAAACAGAGAGAGACACCCCTGTGCTCCCTGGCCAGGCTGGAGCCTGTCTGCTTTTACTGGGAGCAGCTGGGATGATGGGCAGAGGGGTTCCCAACGTCCAGCCCAGCAAGTCTCTTCTCCTGGAGCTGTGCCTCTGTCTCCTCCCTGCCTGCAGCCCTGCACCTTCGTCCTGCTCCTGCCCCAGAGCTGGGACAAGACCCCACAATGAGCTTCAAAAGTCCATTTCCTAATGGAACTCCCAGTGCCTGCTGGCGCTTCCCCTCCATGCTGCAGGAGCATCCCAAAGCAGCTCCGCCTGGTTGAAAGGCAGGTCAGGACCCTGCCCTCCCGCAGTCCCACCAGCCCTTCCCTCAGGGCACGCTGCCGACAGATCCTGAGCCAGGGAGATGCTTTCCGCTGGCTTGGAGAGGTTTGCAGACAAGCAAACCAAACCTGCCAGCTCCGTGTGCGAGCGCCTGTCCGCCCTGAGCTCCCGTGCGTCTCTTGCAGCCGGGCTTGTGGGAACGGATCGGAGGCTGCTGTGACTCAGCTGCTTCTCCCTTGAGAAAATCTGCCCTGGCACAGAGCTTGGCTCTGCGGCTGGGCTGCCTGCACCTGGCAGCCTTCATCAACAAATGGCCCTGGGCAGAACATCCCAATTTCCACTGCCAGGCATTTATGGGAGGAGAAACGCAGCATGTGGTCGTGCAGGAAGTGGAGGCAACAACTCTGTCCCATCCCTCCCTGAAGCTGAGCCTTGGGCTGGAGGGGCTGCAGCACAGGCTGGCTTTTCTGGTCTGCCCCTGCCTTTTTCCATCTCCTTATAACTTTCTCAGACAAATTCTTCTGCAATTGTAATGTTCCCCGCTGGCTCTCAGCCTGAAGAAACAGTGGTTTGGAAAGTTTGCTCAACGATTTGAAGGGAAGAGGCTCCCAAGCCTTTCAAGCTCTGTGCCCACTGGAATATTTTGTTTCTCGGGGCCAGTCTGTGGAGCATCACGCTTGGCTTGATGAGTCCATGACGCTCTCAAGAAACAAAGCCAAGCCTGGTGAGTGTGTACTCAGCTGCTGGGAAGCCCCAAGTGCTGCTGTCAGAGTCCAGGGAACACCATGTGGTCTTTTCTGTTCCTCTGCTTTGCACAGCTCTGCTGGCCTGGAATCTGAGCAGGCTGCTCCTGTGGTGGGCAAAGGAGACTGATGGGGTGGTGGGTGCTGGAGCAGTGAGACTCCCCTGTGGTGTGGGGCTGGGGTGCTCCACATTGGGCTTTTTTTCCATGGAGGCAGGTAAAGCAGCAGTGCAGGTCTCACAGTGTAGGTGTGGGATGGAGGGGCCTGGAGAAAGGCTGTTTTGGTTGTTACTTTCCCATGTCAAAAGGGGAAAGTACCCGTTTTTCCACTGGTGGTTTTGACTTTATAACAAGCCTCTTGCTGCGGTGTGGGCTGGCATGGCCTTAGCCTGAGTTTCACAATTCTTTTGTGGGTTTCATAATGCCCCAGAGGCTGGAGCACCGTGATTTTGTAACTCCCAGCTGGCTTTTAAACCAATCTGGAGAGGAGCTTGAAATGGTTGGATGTCTGGTGCCTCTCGGACTACACAGGCTGGCAAACCAAATCCCAGATCTGGAGTTTTATCTCACTTTTCTTACCTGGGGCAAGGGAAAGACAGGCTGCAGGTACTGCTGAGCAGAAGCCAGGCCTGCCTTAGGAAGCAGTTTCCTACCAAAGGCTGGGGATCGTGGTCAGCCCCATGGGTTTGATAGGCACTAATGCCCTGTTAGTGCTGCAATCCCAAAACAGAGCCCTTTGTGACATGCTGCTCCCGTGGTGTGCACCCTGCCAGTGTATTTCTAATTTAATCCTGGCTGCTATTTGACCCTGCTAAGTTGTTTGTATTTACACCTCTATGATCCATAATGAAATCCTCTGTCTGACCCAACCTGGTTCCCAGCACTGGGAGAGAGGACAGACAGTAGTGGGGAGTGTGGGGGGTCTTCTGACAGTCACCTTGGACACCTCTGTGTGTGGGACATCCACAAAGGTCTTGGCTGTGCAGGATAAGCCTGAGAAGGGGGCAAGAGGGCTGGAGCCTGGGGGCTGGCATGTTTTGAGACCGCAGGCAGGGCGAGGGTCCCTTGGGGCACCACAACTGGTGCTGAGCTACAACCAAACCAGACAATGGTTCATCCCCAGCAGACCTTGAGGCACTGGAGGCAGAGCAGTGTCATGCATGAAGCACCTTAAATCGTGTCACTGTGCGCTCTGAGGGGGCCCACATGTCCCTCCAGGAAGGCTGAAGGCTGGCAGTGGCTGGGGAGGTGTCTGTGGCAGGGAGCAGCCGGCGCTGAGTGCGCGCAGCCGCCGTCTCCCAGGCTGGGGGAGCGCAGCGGGCGCGCTGGGAGAGCTGATCCGCGCTAATCCCATCAATATTTCACGGTGTCGTGGCCCTGTTATAATTCCTCGCATCATTTGGGATGCCGGCTGCGATGGGGGTGTGGTGCCAAGTGAAACATGAGAGCTGCCATGGCTTTGCCCTGGCTCCCAGGGCATCTGAGGGGTGAAAGGGGCTGTCTGCGAGCTTTTCTACTGCCTGCCATGGGCAGAGTTGTGGGGCAGAAACAGATGAACCCCAAAATTCCGGCTGTTGGCATCTGCCTGGTTTTGCCGTGTGCCAGAGTGGTGGGGCTGTGCTGTGCTGGGCAGCTGGCCATGGACGGGTGGGGCTGTGACATGGCAGAGCCTGCTCCACTCGGTCCTCTCTCTGTGGGACACAGTGTTTAAGTGACAACAAGAAGAAATTAAACAGTAACCAGTCTCTGGGCTGGTGATGAGGGCACGAAAGCATTTCCTTTTCCTAAAGGCTGTTTGGAGTAACGGGGAGAGAGCACTACAGAAAAAATTTGGCATGGTTTTGGGGAGGGGGGTTCCTAAGGCACCATGTCATGACTCAAAGTGTCCCCTGCTTTGGGCTGGCCCCTGGACTGGGATAGGAGTTGTAGGGCTGTGAACCCTATGAGGAGCAGATGATGGAGCTGGGTTGTTTAACCTGGAGAAAAGGAAGTTCTGGAGAGACACTGTCACTCTCTACAATTGCCTGAAAGGAGGCTGTAGCAAAGTGAGGGTCAGTCTCTTCTCACAAGTAGCAAGTGATAGGACAACAGGAAACGGCCTCAAGGTGCACCAGCGGAGATTCAAGTTGGACATCATGAAGAATTTATTCTCTGTAAGGGTGGTTAAGTATTGGAATGGACTGCAAAGAGAAGTGGTGGGGTCACCATTCCTGAAGATGCTTAACAATCGCCTGGACATGGCACTTAGTGCTGTGGTTTTGTTGACCAGGTGTTGTTTGGTCAAAGGTTGGACTCAATGATCTTGGAGATCACTTCTGACCTTAATGAGTCTATCATTCTACAGCTGCCCTAATAGGAAATCCCCCTTACTGCACCTTCCTGGCTCTGGGCTAGGGTTGAAGCAGGACTCAGACTTCCCTGCTTGGCAGAACCAAATTGTGGATATGAGGGATGAAAGTACAGGAGAGGGTTGGGTGTGTTTGGGCTCCTGCGGCTTGGAACCTGCTCTGACTCTTGGAAAAGCCATGTAAAGAAGAAGAAGGCCCTGGCCTTTAACATCGTGGAGCCTAAATTCCTTCAGTTAATCTCATGGGGGCAGCAGAGCAGGCAAAGCTCTGGAAATAGATCTGTTTCCAGCTGCCAATGACTCGTGTTAATTAATTAAAGCCTCGCAAGCTCAGGCCTGTAAAAGCCCAGTGCTGGTTGCGCCAGGCTCGGCTTGCTCTGCACTCACGCACTAATTATCCTACTGCAAGGCCAGCAGCTAACGAAGCTCCAATTTGTGCTGGGTTCGGCTTCCAGCCACGTGGGAGGCAGGGAGTGCTGCTGCAGAATGGGACGGGTACAGTGGCCTGGATAAGGGGGAGTTTTAGGCAGCGCTGTCCCAGCCCTGGCACCCCCTTGCCCAGTGCCCATGGACCAGTTCTCCCCATAAGTGGCCCCACAGCCTCAGCTGTGCCTCTGCTAGGGGTGGGAATGGGGTTTGGAGACGATGCCTTGCAGCACCTGAGCATCCCATCCCTAGGTAAGATAGGCTGGCCAAGAACTTCCCTGCCTGGCTCCCGGTGTGTGGGCCTCCCACTTCCGCAGGTTGAGCAGAGAGGCGAGGCAAAGGGAGGTGTGGAGGAGACGCTGGGGTTTTGCCCAAGGACAGGAGGAAATGGTAATTAGCTCTGGAGCACAGAGGAGGCGAGGGCGGGAAGGCAGGAAGTGCTCCAGGAGGTGGGTAGTGTCTGCTCTGAGAGCGGGAACAAGGAACGGGTCTGGGGATATCGGGCTGGGAGAGGGGGTGGTGGCTGCTTGGGGAGTGTGTGCAGGGGTGACAGAGCCACCCATCATTGAGAGCACTCAGATGAGTCCCTCCTCAGCTGAGACCCGCTGGTGGGTGAGGACTGGGGGGATTCAAACCTCTGCTACCCTCCCTCCTACCTACAGTTTTTGTGGGAGGTAGGATCCTGGCAGCCAGGAGCCTTGAGAATGGCAGGTTAGTCAGGCTCCCCACAGGAACCCTGGCCCTGCCACCTTTACTGACCCTTAAGGTCCAGAAGGTGGTGGAATCCCAACTAGGGCTGACCCTCATGCCCAGACAATGCTCAGAACCGTAGCACAACCTGCTCAACCCTATCTCCTGCTGTGGGCCTGTCCGCAGGGTCAGGGGGTTGGGGTGGCCTTTGTCCCCTTCCTGGAGACGTCACCCCTGGGGGGTTGGTGTGGAGTGGAGGGGATGAAGTGGCATCCAGAGGTGATGGTGCTGGGACTGGGCACTACATGGCTTTGTAACCATGAGCTGGCATCACCCAGCCTCACTGCCAGCTCCGAGAGAGCTGTAATTCAGCTTACACAGGTACAGCATTTCCCCACCTCCTGCTCCAGCTGATTTCCAACTGCCCTAGATCCAACCTGCTGATTACACACAATGTTGGCTCAGAGTTTTGCTTTCGGGAGGCCTGCTGCTGCTGCGAGGGGTGAGGGCTGGCCAGGTGCTGGAAGCTTACGAAAGGAAAGCAAACACAGGCCCGGACCTGGCAGCTCTCCCACATGGGGAGGAGCTGCAGAAGCCACCCGGGATAAAAAGGCTTCACACAGGGCCCCAGAGAAACCATTACCTGCCTGTGTTTCCAAATAACCCTCTGCCATGCGTGAGCAGCGAGACAGGCTGAGAGCAGAGAGATGGGGCACAGTGCCTGACTCAGGCGTGCAGTGCAGGACGCCGGGGTGACTTTGAGGAGCAAGACACCTCAGTGGGCACCATGGCACTGGCAGGAGGCTGTGCTGTGCTGACACTGGTGGCTCTGACTGGGGGCTGTGGTGTGACGGTACTGGTACCATGTGCTTGCTGTGCTGGCAGAGTAGGATGACGCTATCCGTGTTCAGTCATGCTTTTTCACAGGGACAAGTCCACAACACCAGCCCTTTGCCTCCCTGACTTTGCAAAGGGCATTCGCATGGGCCTTTTGGGTGCTGCATCACCCAATCCTCCTGTCCTGAGTGAGCGCCCGGCCCACCCTACGTGTTGGGGGCCGACCGGGAGCTGCACGGTAGCACCCGCACGGTAGCGTGCCGCGACTGTGCCGAGGGACATGCTGTCACCTGCTTCACGCAACGCGGGCAGGGGCGGCCCTGCTCTCCTCCTCCTCCTCCNTGCGGGCCGGGCTGGCGGCCCCGCGCAGGGCGCTGCCGGCAGGGGGCGCTGCGGGGCCCTGCTCGGTCCGGCACGGCGGCCCCGCGCACACCGGGCTGCGCTCCGAGCCGTGCCGAGCCTGCGCCGAGCCGAACCGAGCCGAACCGAGCCCGCCTTTGCCCGCCGTGCCGCCCGCACCGCCCGCACCTGCTGCGCCACCGCGCCGCGCCAGGCGAGTACCGAGGGGACGCGAGCAGCGCCGGCGGGCGCGGGTCCGAGGCCAGGGGGGTGCGGGGTTTGGGCCGCGTCCGCAGGCGAGGTCCGGAGGCTGGGTCGTGCGGCTGGGTGCGGGTACTGCGGGCACACGGCTGGGGCTGCGTGCTCAGCCCACGGGCAGGATCTGGAGTGCTGGGTGCGGGTGTTGAATCGCTTGGTGGGTCCTGGGTGCTGGCTCAGGGTCGGGTCTGGGTCTGCAAGCAGGGTCTGGGGTGCTGGGTCCGGGTGCTGAATCCACAGGCAGGGGTGGGTGGTTGGACCTGGAGTGCCCGGTCTTGGTCCGGGTTCACAAGCAGGATTTGGAATGCTGGTTCTGTCTGCTGGGGTGCTGGATCCGGGTGCTGAGTCCACAGGCAGGATCTGGGGTGCTGGGTGTGGGTGCTGCTCACGGGAAGGGTCCAGAGAAAGAGGAGCAGGGCTCTGACCTGCTGGGGTTGAAATCAGGAAGTAATGCGTTGGGGGAAAGAACAGGGCAGAGCCTCGGAAGCAGCATGGAGAGGGGTTCAGGGTAGGTCTGATGCAGGTGAGGATTTGGGGATGATGAGCAGGAGGGGAGGTGGGATATGGTGGATCTGGTGGCACTGCAGGAGCTTTCTTTGGGGACAGGTTTGGGGTGTGGGGTGAGGTGGGTCTGGAGGAGCTGGGTGGGAGTGACGGGAGAACATGCTGGGGGTGTGAGGGAACACAGTGCTAGCAGTTGGACAGACAGGGCACCAGCTCCGGGCAGGGAGGGCTGGATACTGCCATTCCCTTCGCCAGCCGGCTGCGGGGATCAGGGGTCTGTAGGAGTGAGAACTGCTGGGGGTGTTTGGGAAGGCTGAGCACTACCTGGGGTCAGCTGGTGTATCAGATGGCTGGGATGAGCTACTGAACCGATGCAGGTGGTGCAGTGCAATCCCTGCCCCCCTCTCCTTCCCTTTGGAATCAGGGGGTGGTCATGGAATGTGGCTTGTCTGAGCCTTGACTCGTCGAGATTCATCTCCTTGGGATGCATTGCTGTGGGGGCTGCCGATGGCTCCAGGCAAAGCAGACCAGCCTGTGCTTGGGGCTTTTCTCCATCTTCGTGCCAATCCAAAGGTAGAAAGTACCTGCAGCACTGGAATTTGCTCTCTCTATCAGTGCCCAGGTGGGCCAGTGACTTGTGCCTGGCCTTTAAACCAAGAGCGTGAAGTGGGGGGGGAACCATGAAAAGGCTCTTCGAGTGCCAAAAAAACCCCAGTCTCCTAAGACAAAGAGGCTTCCCAAAATGGATGAGGAGTGCAGTTCTGCTCAGATGCAGGGAAATTATTAATAACAACAGCGGCATTTTGGTGCTGGTTGGCCTGCCACTGAGGGCTCCGGCTGCTTTGCTTCCCCCTGCGGCAGGCGCTGGTTGGGGCCCCCAGCCCGAACCCCGAACCTGGGCAGGGTGACCATGGCAGCCGCAGATGCTGCGTGTGTGCCCTGCAGGACAGGTCTGCGCTTCATCTCGGTTTGGCCAGGCTTGCTCTGCCCAGAGGGATGAGGGGCAGGGAGCTGCCCCCCAGCAGGAGAGATCCCTATCAGGACTTTGTTTTTGTGTTGCAACCTGAGGGGGAAAAAAAGAAAAAAACCCAACCAAATCCGAACCGCCCTTTCAGCTCCTGCAGATGAGGCTTTGTTCTCCCCCCCCTGCCTTTTCCAACATCTATTTGAACATTTCACCACTTTACCCGCGAGGAATGCAGGGGGTTTGCCGGAGCAGGGAGGTTTATTCAGCAAATCTGGCAGGTCATGTGCCGGAAAAAAGCTTTCAGGTGTGCTTAGCAGGCCTGGTGAGGGGGCTCTGCCGGCACCCCGTGTAGGGGGGCAGCGGTGGGTGCAGTGGAGATGCGGTGCCAGCCTTGCCTGGCTGCGTGTGGGGAATTTTCCTGCACTTGCCCGCCGGCTCTGCTTGGCATCTTGACGAGACTTGTTGGGAAGCAGCTCATGTGATGGCTGGTTTTGTGAGAGGGGCCTGTCCTGGGGACCTGCTGTCTCTCAGAGGGGCGAGGTGATGCCCCCAGACATTTTATGTACCGCCCTGACAGCGGTGCTGGGAGGGTGCCTGTTCCTGTTTAAAGGTGAGAGCTCCTACCTGGCTGGTGCTTCAGGAGGAAACGCTGCCATCTCCAGTCCTCCTTGGCTGGCTGTGCCACCAGCTCCTCGTGATTTACAAGCATGAGGGCTCTGCCACAGCAAGGTCATCACCAAACCCACCCTCTCCTTCCTCCTGGGGCCTGAGCTCTGCTGTTCAGAGACGAAGGAGGCCAAGGGTTTCAGGCACAGGTAACCCACCGCTGTGGGGGCTGGGATGCAGCTTCCTGGTTCTGGGTGTGCTCTGGGTTCTGCTTTTCTTGTTGCTGAAAAGATCCCTGCAGGTACAATCCCACCTCCGTTACCTACGGAGGGCGACTGTTTGCCTGTTGCAAAGCCCAGCCCATGTAAATAATGCGGGGATCTGATTTTGGGGCAGCAAAGCTGGTGGTATGCAAACAACTGTGGGAAAGGCCAGATGTTACTGCTTCGTGCTGTGCAGTTTTGAATGCAAAGTGGAATATCAAAATTGGGTTTGACCCCAGATTGAAGCTTTGTTGGAGGGAAAGCAAAGGAAACAAGAAGATGTTGAAACTGTAAGCCGTAAAACTGCTCCCGTCATCTGGTTTTACTGGACTTTGGAAAGGAAAACAGTTTATCTTTGCAATAAATAAAAGGAAAAGGAACAGGCTTGCAGCAGAAAGCCTCGTGTTCAGTGCACACAAGTTGGGTTGTGCTCCACCTCTTGCCCCTGCTTCCAAGGGGACCCCAGGCTGTGTGTGATTTCTGAGCCTCTGTTTCCCCTTGGGAAAGCCCCGCACCGTCCCAACGGCGGGAACCCCAGGCATTGCCAAGAAACATCTTTGAAACTCAAACCTGGCTTTGGAAAATAACTGGAAGACAAACCGGCTCTAAACAAACACCCAAGTTAATTCCGTGTCTTGCATTGTATGAGCCCAGTGAAATGAAACACAGTGCAGCCAGAGGGATGGGCAAATGGATTCAGATGCTTTAAAAAGCCCTGAAATCTGCTGGCTTTGAGGTGTCCTTTTACATTTAGAGTTGGGATTTTTTTTCTTGTTTTCTTTCTAATTGTTCCTGGGAATTTAATTCTACAATTATTTTGCTGCTTGTGCTAAGGAGACAATGTGCTTCAGCCACAAAGCCTTTGAAGGCTGAATTGCAGATCACATCCAGGCTGAGCCACTGGGATGCAGACGCCCCCTTGCTGGGAGAATTTGCTGTGATGTGGAGGGCTGGCTGTCTGCTCGCTTGTCCGGGCTGCCGAGGGTCTGCCGGCCAGCGGTGAAGCTTGTCATGCTGCAAATGAAAAAAGGATGGAAGGTGTTGGGGTTTGGAGGTGATGTTGCTAGCACCAAGCTTGGCTCTTCCTAACGATGGAGGAGGTGGGAGCCCCAGGGATCTGCATCCCGCATCTCAGGGCTCAGTGGCTGCACTCTGCCTCCCCCGAGTCCTGCGCTGGAGGCTGCGGGTGAAGCCAGAGGAGGACACGAGTCTCGGCACCATCCGCTTTCACTTCCCGTTGTTGCATGGTGCCCTGCTGTGCTCTCAGGTGCTCCCGGCTGTGGGGTCAGCCCAGGGCTGCCGCTGTGCTTTTGCTGCTGCTGGGGTCAGCCGTGTGCTGCTGTTTCCAACGGGGAGAAACGTGCTGTGTGAGGGAAGACTTATAGGGACTGTGTCCTCCCTGCTGTCCTGCAAGAGCTAATGGCCTCCAGCATGTGAGGAATTGTTCCTGCGAGGGGAGTTTTGCTGCTCTGTCCAGGGGTTCTGGGTCTGGGCTGGCTGTGGCTTCCCTTGGTGCTCTTGGTCCAACCACTGGGCTGCAAGGGTTTGCCCTTCAGCCTCCCCTCCTTGCACCCTTCCAGGCCAGCTCCTGGCAAGGCCTCTGGATCCAGGCAAGGAATTGTTTCAACTAACAGATGGTGTTGGTGGGTTTTCCATTAGGGTGGGCAGTGGAAGAATGATCTGTTCTGCTGTCGTGGGCATTGTGCTCTTGCTGTCTGCTTGTGTCATGTCATGAGCAGCTGGAGCAGAGCTGTCCCTGTGCCTGGCAGCCATGGCACCGGACAGAGCAGCTTTCCTTATTTTCTCAGTTGGACTTTTTTGGGTGGGTTTGGATGGGAATGGCTGGAGAGCTCTCATGGGGACTTGGCACTGAGCTCTGTTGCTGCCTGGCAGCCCCTTTGAATCTCCTGCTCCACATCAGACCCGACCTGATGGAGGAGAGGAACGAGTTCTTGTGAGATTAGTGAAAACAGGGAGCTTGGGAGAAGCTAACACACCCTGATCCCCGCAGCTGTGCTGGGGGGGGGACACCATGTACCCCTGCCCCTTGTGGGGTGGGCAACATTCCCCACAGGAATGCAGCAGGGGGATGGCGATAAAGTGCTGGGGGAGCAAATCTGTTGGAAACTGGGCTGTTGTTAGTTTTATTGCCGACTGCTCAGCTTGTCTTTCCAGAGATGTTTGGCTCCCTCCAGCTCCCTCCCCTTAAAGTGGCCCACATCCCCCCGACTGTCCCTACTCACTCTCCCATCCATCATTTTGCTCCTTCACATGTCTCCTCCCTGCCGTGACATTTCTGGGATCAGAGCTGGGTGCTCTCCTCTGCTGGTGGCTGGTGGGGACCGTGCTGTGGGAATTCGGAGCCTGTTCCCATGGCCTGCAGGAGCCTCCCACCCGCGCCCCTGGCTCCATGATGGCTCTGCTCTGCGTGGGGGCTTTGCGTCGGGAGCAGGGCAGGATACTCTGTGAGAGGAGCTGATGTTGTGGCTCTTCCTCCCCTGCTCTGTGCCCAAATCCCAAATTTGGGTAAAGGAGAAGTACATCTGCTTCCTGAATGGCGGAAGCTCTAGTGTGTGTCCGCTGAAGCACCTCAGGGTCATGCATGGTTTTGTTTAAAGAAAGCCACTAAAATAAACCCAGGGAGGGGCTCCCAGGAGGTTACTGTGCTCCTTCTCTCCCTGACCCAGCATGGGTCCCCTCTTCCTGGAGGGCATTTGTCAAGTTTGCATTTTTTTTTTCTTGTGTTGTTGACAAAAATCCTGTCTGGTTGAGAAATATCTGTGCAGCAGCGCCAGCCCAGTCCCACGGGTCAAATCCTGCCCCTGCAAATCTGTGCCAGGAACAGTGCCTTATTTTGGGCTGGCCTTTGGGGGTGCTGCCACGGGGGACCCATGTCCTTGCAGGGCAATCTGGGCACGAGGCCAGGAGCAAACTCCTCGAACAAATGGATGGACAGATGGACACTATGGGCTTGGGGTGGATCTGATGTTTTATCATTCGCTGGTTGGGCTCTGCAGCAAAAGCAAAGTGCTGGAAGTTCGTCAAGGGCTGAATTAAAGTTGCCTGGCAACCTCCATCCCGGCTCCTCTTCCCACATCTCGCAGGATTTCCCACCCAAGGTCTGCCGCCTCCAGGGAAGGGGGGCCCAAAATGCACTGCGCTCGCATCCAGGCTGGGGCTCGGCTTGTCTCCCTTCCCAGAACTTGTTGGCTGTTCCCACGCCTGGGAGCCGGGAGCTCTCCCCACCTCATCCCCTGGGGCAGGTGCCTTTCCCCCAGCCCGTGCCAGGAACGGGTCGGGCTGTTTCAGCTGAACCTGAGGGCGACTTGAGCGGGTCTCCTGGAGGGTAGAACAGTTCAGTGACAGTGGGAATGTGAGTGGCTGCAGGGGGACGTGCCAGGCTTGGCCCCAGTGGGTAGAGTGGAATCGGCTGCATGGGGTTTGGGGTGCCCAGGCTGGGCTGCCATAAAAAAGCAAAGTGCAATTGCTGTCTTCTGGTGCAGTCCCTGATGGGGATTTTGTTAAGGCTGTTTTGCAGCTCTGTAACCAGAGAAGACCCACTGGAAATCCCTGTCTCCCACGGGGAAACCGGCAGTGCTTGCTTGTAGTAGTCTGTGATGCCAAGGGGAACAGCCCATGAGAGAGGAGGCATGTCCAGCAGCCACTCTGGGAGCCTGCTTGGGCTTTACTGGATCTTGGTGAAACAACTACAAGCTGTGTAGGGAGGGGTGGGATGGGAAAGTGTCTTATCCCACTCTGCGAATCTGTCCTGCCACCAGAAAGGATGCTGAGGGTAAGCTGGAGAAGTGCTGTTCCCATGCACCACTTCCATTCTTCCTCCTGAGTTCCTTTGAAATTAAAAAGCTGGCATAATTTTTAGCTGTGCTGATGAGGAAACATCCATGGGGGGACCTGTAAGACCCTGTCTGTGGTCTCTCCATGTTTGCCAGCCCCACAGACAGCACAGCTTCCCTGCACTGCAGCTTGCAAACAGCTTGTGCTCCCAGGTTTTGCTGCCTTGTGACTTTGAGGACCATGGGGCAGGGCAAAGGGGCTCCTGTGCCCACAGAATGTCCGGCTGCAGTGGCTGTTGAGGTGTGTGGCAGCTTTGGCCAGTTTCTTTGGCCAGATCCAGGTTGGTGCAAATGTGAAATGGGTTCATCAAAAGCTTTTGGCTCCTCCAGAGAAGCTGGAGATGGGGATTTTAAGGAGGTGCCGGCTGGGCCAGCCCGTTTGGGTGTGCTGTGCCGGCTGGCTGCCGGTGGGAGGCTGAGGCCGGCACAGTCATGCTCACACAGCTTCCGTCGTGACCCAGTAAACCCAGTCAGACCTGACCGGGGCTCGCTCGCTGCCCTGCGCGCTCACCCACGCCTGCACACCTCTGCTGCCCCGGTGCTTTCCTGCGCTCCCCAGGGACCAGCAAGCACATCCCACTGGTGAGAGATGGTACCTGCGTCTGGCTCATGCTGGGAGCTGTGGCTGAAGCCCGTAGGAGCACTGATAGCCAGTGGTAGGAGGGCTGGATGTTACAAGTTGTGAGTAGAGCAACAGGTTCTGGCTTCGCCCCTCTCAGGGTGTCCCTGTGGCTGGGTCCTGCATCCACCATCCTGCTTCTTCAGCATCTCCAGCCAGCATGGGAGCTGAGCCTGGACTATCAGGCTCCCTGCCCCCACCCATGCTGGGGAGTAGGTGAGGGGCCAAGGGACTTGGGAGCTCACTCCTGGGGATGGGGTGGGCTTTTCTGGGCAGTTTTTCTCTTAAACTGCTAGTTTCGTTGGAGCTGCTGCTGCTGCTTTTCAGCCTCTTCATCTCCCCTCTTTGTTTCCCTCCCCCAGAGAAAATTCTGTGGCATTTCAATTCCCAGTTTTTTCCATTTCCGTTGAAGTGCTGGACTTGTGTAATCCCTCTGCCCCCAGCCCCGGTGGTGGCTCCCACAGATCAAGATCTCCTCTGCTTCCTGCCTGAGCCCTCGGCTTCACCCTGACCTTAGAACTTGCACCCAGACAAGGGGGAAGTGATGGCTTTGGGGGTGTTTGGTGTGGCTGCAGACCAGGGTATTGACCTATGGGAAGCCAAGGATTGTTTCAGTTCAGTCTTGCTTTTTCTCCCCCACCCTAGGTATGAAAAATAAAAACTAGAAAATAAAAAAAAATCTGGACTCTTGGAACAGCCCTTGTCTGAGTCAAATATTAACTGGCTCTTACAGCGTAACTGATTAAATGTTCTTTAGGACAAAGTTACATCTGATCTCGGGCAAAGGAGCCTTTGGAAATGGGTGTAGCTGCTTCCTTGGAAAAAGGAGAAGAGCCCAGCACTGACAGCATGGGAGGCTGCTCCCCCCTGCCCAGCCAGGAACCCTGCACAACCTCCCAGTTTAATTTCTGTTTGTTTTCCCCCTGTCCTGGCTCGGTGTGGATGCTGGTTAAACGTTAGCTGGGGATGGCTCACAGCAGCACGCCGGCCCTGTGACAAACACCGTCCCTGCTGCCCTGCCCGGCCACGCTCCCGGCTCCGCTCCCCGGCACGTTGGGAGCCAGCAGCAGGCAAAGTTCAGGGCCTGTTTGTGCAGGGGAGATAAGGTGAGGACAGCCAGCAGCAGGCAGGGCTGTTACTCGTTTATGAGAGATCATTGTTTACCTTGTTGTAAGGAGGTTTCTCCTCCACTCTGCTTTCCCATCCCAGGTGCAACAGCTCTTGTGGCTTGTGCGTGATTCCAGAGTCGTGTCCCCATGTGGAGGCTTGGGGAAGGGTCCCTGTAACTTCCAGAGTGGCCCTGCTCCCACTGGTGGGATGGAGAGCTGTCAGCATAGGGCTGGCCAGGGTGCTTTGGTGCTCCAGGTGTGACCCTACCACTTGTTTGCCAAAGCTTGGTGGGTTTGGCTCATGCTAGACGTGGTGCCACCAAAGCAAATTGTTTCTTCTTGATGTCCATCTGTATTCACCTGCCTTGCATTGCTGTGCTGTCATTCATGGGCAGACCCTCTGCCTGTACAGGGTTTGTCCTGGAAACAGGAGTAACATGGAGTGAGCCTGCTCTGGGATCTGCTCCCCAGGGAGCTCAGCCCTGCATGCAGCACCCTGCCTGCACCCAGGGTTGGATGCTCTTGGGTGCTCTGTGCTGGTCTGGAGCCTGGGGGACAGTGGGGAAGCAGGGAGAAATATTTCCCATCTGCCTCATTCTCGGAATGCTCTGGGGCAGCAGCCAGTGCAGGTGTGAGGTTTGTGTCTGAAAACCCTTGAAGGAACCAGCACTTTGTTGCAAGCTCCAGAACTGTGGCTGAATCTACATCCGGCCCCTCACTTCTCCTTTTCAGCCCCAAAACCCTTTTCAGCTTGGTTTTACCTCCCTTCTTCCTGGAACTCAGCAAAGTATTTGCTTCAGGAAAATTATCTGCAGTGAGCATTTGGGCAGCTTCTCTACAGGGTCAGGTATTTGTTTTATGTAGCATAGTTTTTTATATATATATATGTGGATGTAAATATATATTTATAAACCTCTAAGCAAATACTTAGGTACTGGTTACTCACTGGGAGCTCTCTGGCTCAGAGATACCCAGTCACCTTTTTCCTCCTTAATGCCTGCAAGATGAGCTAGTGGCTTTGCTCAGTGCAGCTGGGAGAAGTGGGGGTTATTTGTGGGGGATTGAATGCATGAAAGTGAGAGCCAAAGTAGATGCGGAGCTTCGAGGCAGCTTGGGATGAAAGAGAAACTGAAATCTTGTGGAAAAACACTGGGGGGAAAAATTGTTTCTGCTTGAAAAGACTTGCTGAAGATTCCAAGCAGTTCCTGTATGGATTTTCCTTCACCTTCCATCCCTGCGTGCCTGAAGCATCCTTCTGAATGCCTCAGTCCTCTGGAGTCTCATCATTTTGGGGGGCAAGTGTCTTGCACAGCAGGACATGGTCAGCTGTGAAGGAGAAGGAGACCTTGGGCCCCCCAGGACCCTCACTGTTGCCATTCCTGCTGCAGCCACTCTGGGGAGTGGGTCTTGGGGTACCCCAGTGTGCCGAGAGACCCACAGAGGGCCTTGGCCCTAAGCCTTTCTCTGCTTTTGAGGGAAAAATGTGTCTTCTTTTTGGGTGTGATATGCAATGGGGAATCAGCTGCCTCTGCTAAAACATATTCTTCAGTCAGAGGGATCTGCAGGAGCAAAAGGCTGGGAGTGAATGAGAGATGAACCCAGAGAAGACTTGGAGGAAAATGTACCTCCAAGCAGCTGACCCGAGTGCTCAGCAAGCAGCTCCCTGCTGTGACAGAACGGTCGCTGACCCAGGGGGATGTTGCAGAAGGTCACTGTGCTCAAACTCCCCTCCATGCTCCGTGATGGCTGCGGGCTCCATGCCCTGTGCTATGCCTTAGTTTCCCCTTTAGCATATGAGGGTTTGTTTTTCCCCGAAGCCATCCCTGGTCTGAGGCCGTGCCGGGTCAAGCATCCATGCGTGTGTGCAGCTGGCTCCTTCCCAAGCCCGCTTGCTCGTGAAGTGCTGGGACTGCAGGAGTGTTTCTGACACGGTGCTCTGTGTTTCAGGAGGGTTTGGTGGCCAGCCCTGTGCAGAGAGCTGGAGAGCCCGTGCTGAGGATTGACTGTGCCGGCCCGGCGGCGGCGGCTGAGGCGGCTGCCCTTGCCGGGAGAGCAGGAAGATGAGTGCAGGGCCGGCACATCTCCTGACAACTCTCGTCATGGCAGCGGCAGCCATGGGCTACCCCTCACGGCGCTCTGCCACCGACCTGGATGCCACCCCCAGGACAACAGTCACCTTTGATGGTAAGGGGGTCTGGCTCCTGGTGGTGGCAGTGAGGTTTGGGATTCTGCTGGCACTGGCCTTGGTGCATTGTGACTGTATCTAGTCTTTGCCACCCCTCTGAGCAGGGCTCAGCACGGGAGGGTGGCTACATGGGGGCCTTGGATCCCCTGGGCTCCAGAAATCAGAGCCCACATGGCTGTCTGGTACTGGGTGCCCCAAAGAAGTGAGTACAGCAAAATCATCTCCCCAAAAGCCAGAGAGAGACAAGGATGTACAGAGAGCGAGCCCTGACCAACCCTTGGCCCTGCCCAGCAGCCCTTGGAGGGTGTCCTGAGCTGGGCATCACGCCTGGACTGGGATCTCATGGCCCAAATAGTCAGCAGGAAACTTTCTTCCATTATTTTCTCTAATTGCCGCTGAGCTCTTGACCTCTAGCCTCTGTGGTGTCAGTGAGCCCAGCAGTGTCATTGTCCCTTGGGGATCCACATGGCATCATTGACCTCATTAGTGAGGCTCAACTCAGCAATCAATGGTGGGAGAGTTTCAGTAGCAGCTGGGGTGCCCTTTTCTCTTCAGGCAGTGCCTCTTTTCTTGCAAAGACGGGGAATCATTCCTTTTCCAGCTGCTTACAGGATCCCAAGCCTCATAGAATTTTCACTTCCTCCTGGTCCCTCTGGCCAGGGCTGAGTCCTACCTCACAGTTCTCAGCACCCCAAATTGGATGGTTTCATTAGCTTGGTGGGCAGGAATACTCAGCCTCACTGCAGAATCACTCCCCTTGTATGACAGTTTTGGTTCAGGCTTTTTTATCCTTCCCTGGGCAGGTTGGGCTCAGTTCAGAGCCAGGGTCACTGCTGGCATGTTTCTGCTTTCTTCAGCAGTTTCCCAAATAACATGGCAGGTCCGTGCCCAGCACAGACATTGCAGCTCCCACCCCTGAGCTGTGCTTTAATTAGTGGAGAGAACTTTCCTCTGGGAGCCTGAGCTCAATTAGTGCCTTTTGCCTTTTACCAAACCTTCTCCCTTCCTTTCCTCTGCTGTAACTGCTGTCACCCAGCACTGATAACCTCAGTGAGTGCCATCCCACCCACTCCCAGCTCCATTCTCTTGTCTTTTCCCAGTGGCTCGCGCTGTGCCTGCCCCGGGGTCCCCCTCAGCCCCCTGTTCCCTTTGCAGAGCTGTCAGGAATCCAGCGCTTTGGGGCGCACACGCTCAACTACAGCACGCTGCTGCTGGAGGACGACCGGGGCATCCTCTACGTGGGCGCCAGGGGAGCCATCTTCGCCCTCAACTCCAGTGACGTGGCCGACGGCTCCCACCACACGGTGAGCCCGGCCTCTGCCCACTGCTGGCGGGTTGTCCTGTCCCATGCTGCCCAATCCCCGTCCAAATCGTGGCCGCTCTATCCCTGCTCAACCTCCCCCTCACTGTCTCAGGTCTTGCCTGGAGGTGATGTCTCCAAGTCTGTCCCCAGGTCCCGTGTGGACACCTGGTCCTTGTCCCCAGCCAGGCAGCATGGGGACAGCAGTGGGAGACATCCCTTAGCTTAGAGCTGCCTGCTTCAGGGACACCCCAGCAGAATGAAGGGCAGGGAGGGGATCGCACTTTTTTGCTCCCCCAGGGAAGGATATCCCAAAATCCTCCAGGCTCCTGCAGTGCTCTGGGATGTCTGCCCACTGGTTGGGGTGTGGGACCACTCTTGCCCCAGGCTGGTGGGATATGTGCAGGGTGCCATCTTGTGCTCTGAGCAACCATCCCTCCCTAAATAAATAAGGATTTTATCATCTCTGATGAAAGCTGGAGCTTTCAGGGGGACCATGCAGCGATGGGGGTCATGCAGTAGCAGTCTCTCTTCCCCTTGCAGATCCACTGGGAAGCCTCCCCAGAGAAGCAGATGGACTGCCTGCAGAAGGGCAAGAACAACAAGGTAGAGCCGCCGGGTGGGTGCCCGGGAGGGGCTGCCCCCGCTTTCCCCAGCTTGTAACGCCTGCGCTGCCCCTCCACAGACCGAGTGCTTCAACCACGTGCGGTTCCTGCAGCGGCTGAACAGCACCCACCTGTACGCCTGTGGGACCTACGCCTTCCACCCGCTCTGCGCCGCCATCGTGAGTACGGCTCACCCACAGCTGCCACTGTCCCCTGCCACTATGTCACCCTGGAGAGGTGCAGCCCCTGTCCTCTCCCACCATCTCAACCCACAGCCCCACTCCCTTTCTGCCGCTGTCCCTGCCCTTCCCTGGCTCACGGTGGGGGTGAGTGACTCCCAGGCTGGGGTGAGTAGGTCTGAGGATGTGGCTCCCATGATGCAGATGCCATAAGCCCCCACCCCAGCACTGGGGTTGGATTCCCGCCCCAAGGAAGAAGGCTGGGGATGGGTCAGTGCCATGGGGGACACATGTGGGCTCAGCAGGGTGGGATGCACCAGCCCTGGCCCTGGTCTCCACTGCCTGCTGTTGCAGGATCCCCTCCCAGAGGAGGAGCTGCAGAGTGGCTGATGGCAGGTGGTAGGCATGCTCAGGGAAGGGGCAGGACTGACTCAGCACCCCTCCTCAGGGATTTCCTGTGCCAGTCTGAGAGTCCCCACATGGCTGTGACTCATGGCAGAGTGTCCAAGAGCAGCCTTGTTTTACTGGCACTGGGGCTTTGACCCCCTTTCAGTAGCTCCTTGAGTCAATGGAGACTCAGTTGCCATTTGCCCACCCCCCTTCCTGAGCTGGAGGGCAAAGGGGCCCTGCAACCACATCTGCAGTGTGGCCAGGGAGCCCTGGAGAGGCTGTGCTGTTCCCATGGCTGTGCTGCTGGTCCGGTTTGGCCATTGCACACGCTGGAAATTGGGCGGAGGAGCTGCCAAGCTGGAAGGGCCCCGTCATTATTTGACATGCTTTGAACTGCAAACCCCAAAGAAAGTAACTCCTGCCATGACATGGACAGCACCTGGGGGGACCCCAGGCTGGCTGAGCAATGTCTGCCAACCAGGCACTGTCTGGGAATATTGGCTGCACTGGTTGGCTCCTGCCCAGTGCCCATGCAAAGCCCACCTGGAGCTCCTCTTCCTCCCAGAGCCCTCTACCCACTCTTGGCTGGGGGCTGTGGCTGGCTTTGTGGTTTCTGATCAGCTCAAGGGTGCCAGGGGGATTTGTCTTTCCTGGACAAGGGCATGGCTGTGGGCATCAGTTTGTCCCTGCTAGCAGCCTCTGCAGAGAGCTTGAGGCTGGCAGGTGAGGTGGGTCCATCCCCTGCTGTCTAACCTGATTCCCTGTCCCCCTCAAGGATGCCAACAGGTTCATGTTGCCGTCCCACTTTGAGGAAGGCAAGGAGAAGTGCCCATATGACCCTGCCCGTGGCTACACCGGTCTCATTGTGGGTAAGCAGCACCTTTGTAGGGCTGGTGGGGACATGCAGGATGCCACTGACCATGGCCCCATCCCCAACACCTCTCCAGGGGGTGCCAGCCGGGTGGGTTCCACATGCAGAGGCCTTAGCAAATCAGGACTTGGTCCTCCCTCTACTCATCTGCTTGGGGCATGGGGATGCTGGAGAGCTGTGGGGCTGTCCTCAGGCTCCAGGGCCATGCTGATGGGCACCTCCCTGCACAGATGGAGGCTTGTACACAGCAACACGCTACGAGTTTCGGAGCCTCCCTGACATTCGGAGGAACCTGCACCAGCGGCCGCTGAAAACGGAGGAGTCCCCGCTGCACTGGCTGAATGGTGAGATGTCCCCGTCCCTCCCAACTTGTGGCTGGCATCACGGGCTGTAGGACACTGTGCATTGCTCTGGAGAGTGTGGAGCAGGTGTGGGAGGTGACTCTGGAGTCCTGTGTGGTTTGCTATGAGAAGGAACTGAGGTAGGGAGATATTCCCCATTCTGTGTTGGTGTCCAATCACCATCTCTTTCTCCGTGTCCCCAGACGCTGAGTTTGTGACCTCTGTGCTGGTCCGGGAGAGCAAGGACAGCCCTGTGGGTGACGATGACAAAATCTACTACTTCTTCATGGAGCGGGCAGGAGAGGAGACCACATCCTTCTTTGACAAGAGTCAGGTGGCCCGAGTGGCCCGCGTGGCCCGTGTCTGCAAGGTAGGCGTGTTCCCGGCCACAGGAAGCCAAGCACTGCTCCTGTTGGTGCAGGGGCAGCATGCCTCCCTCTGCCTATGGGAACACTGAGGCACAGGCAGAGGGGAATGAACATCTGTCCAGCCTGTGCAGAAATGCTCTCTGCACCCTCCCAGAGTGATGTGGGGGGAAAGAAGATTCTGCAGCGCAAGTGGACGTCCTTCATGAAGGCACGCCTGGTCTGCTACATCCCCTACTACGAGGTGCTGCGCAGTGTGTGCAGCCTGGATGGGGGCGGCTGGGCCAGCACCGTCTTCTATGCCGCCTTCACACTCTCAGCACAGTGGTGAGTGGGGCAGCAGCCAAAATGATTAGGGCTAAAAGTCTGCAGCACCAGGGGAGCCAGAGAGGGGTGTCCAGGCAGGTGCCGAGCACCTGGGGGTGCATTGCTTGGGAGAACTCATGTATCTGCTCAGGCTTAGGTGTTCTGCTCCTCAGGAGGACCATGGAGGCCTCAGCCGTGTGCCGCTACAACATCTCAGCGGTGCAGCGTGCCTTCGAGGGCCCCTACATGGAGTACCAGGACTGGGCTCGCAAATGGTCCCGCTACGACGGTGCAGTGCCCGAGCCCCGGCCCGGCTCCGTGAGTGCCTAGGAGTGCAGAGCAGGGGGGCATGGGGCAGCTGCCTTCCTCTCTGACCCCTGTTTCCCCTGGGCAGTGCATCACGGACCACTCCCGCAGGAAGGGCTACAACTCCTCACAGGACCTGCCCAACAGTGTCCTGGACTTTGTCAAGCTGCACCCGCTTATGTTTGAGGAGGTGAAGCCATCTGGCGGGGAGCCGCTCCTGGTGAAGAAAAACGTGGCATACAGCCAGCTGGCTGTAGACAGGGTGCAGGCCCTGGATGGCTGCTCCTACGATGTGCTCTTCATGGGGACAGGTGACTGTGAGATGAGTTTGACAGATCTCTGCTGGGCAAAGGGCACACCTCACATTCCCTCCTGAATGCCCTGCTTTGCTCTCCAGGGGATGGCTGGATCCACAAGGCTGTGGTGGTGAACTCTGGCATCCACATTGTGGAGGAGCTGCAGGTGTTCAGGGACCTGCAGCCTGTGGAGAGCCTGGTGATCTCCCACATCCAGGTGAGGGGCAGAACAAGTAGGGGGAGGCCACACACGGGGCATGCTTGTGCTGTGAAGCTGCCATTGTGCTGTCTGGGGGGTTGGGGGGACATGACTCCTGGGTCACCCCAGCTTGGGATATGTGCTGGAGCCCAGGAGGGTAGCCTGTGGAAACAAACCACCCTGGCCATCAACACTGACTGGGAGCTGGGGGCCCTTCTTGTGCACACCCATGAAGGGAGAGCTGTGCTGTGGGGCTGGGGGGGATCTCTAGGCACCACTCCACAGTCCAGCAGCACCATGCCAGATCCATACTGAGCCAGCCGTTTCCTCCTCAGAGGAGCCTGTACGTGGGGGCAGCCAGCGGGATCGTGCAGGTTCCCCTGGCCTCCTGCGCCAGGTACGCCTCCTGCTATGACTGCATCCTTGCCCGGGACCCCTACTGTGCCTGGGATGGCAGGGCATGCCGCGCCATCGCCACCACAGACAGGTAGGGATGGGTTGTCTGTCCCCAGATGGGTCCCCATGAACCTTCCACCTGCCCCATACCATGCTGTTTCACGTCACCCTGTGGTCTCCCAGTGGCCGTGACCCCCATAAGGGTGGGCTCAGCTGAGGCTATATGGCTGAGCCCCCCATGCCTTGCAGCACAGGGCTGGTGCAGGACATTCAAAATGGCAACAAGGGATGCCGGAGCAGCTCTGGACGGGGTGAGTCTCTCCTGCCCTTTGGGACCACAGGGATGCTGGTGTCCAGCATCCCTTAGAATGGCTGGGAGAGTTGCAAGGCAGTGCGTGTCCCCGCAGGCTCCCTGGTGTGGAAGAACCGGACGGTGCTGCAGGGGGACGATGTGCTGCTGCCCTGCGACCAGCGCTCCAACCTGGCCCAAGCCGTGTGGCTGCTGAACGGCAGCGAAGTGCTGGGCACGGGGCAGGACCGGCTGCGCGTGGGGGTCGATGGGCTGCTGGTGACGGACACGCTGCCCGAGCACAGCGGCGAGTACCGCTGCTACGGCGAGGAGCAGGGTCTGCGGACACTGTTGGCTGCCTACAGCCTCACCGTGCTGCCCGAGCTGCCCCGCAGCCCTACAGCTGCCCCTTCACCCCATGCTGCCAGCCAGACGAGCAACGACATGAAGGTGGCTTACATTTCTGCCATTGTCACCTTGGTGGTGCTCTGCACCGTGCTCAGCACCATCCTCCTGTACATGTCCTGCCTGGAGAAGCGCAAGGGCAAGTATGTGCTAGCGGAGCCGCGGCCGGCCAGCGTGGAGCTGCAGACAGTCTCGGCCAACTGCCTGCGCAAGGGCCACCGCGAGGAGGAGGAGGAAGAGCTCACCTACCCCGATGGCTGCCTGCGGATCATCCCTGGCGAGGCGCCCACAGCTGCCACTTCCCCAGTCAAGGAGCTGCCGGCTGCCGTGCCCCCGCTGCCACCCCCGCTGCCAGCTGAGCTCACCAATGGTGTGGGGGCTCTGCCCAATGTTCTCCGCAAGATGAACGGCAACAGCTACATGTTGCTGCAGCAGCAGGAGGAGCCACTGGCCTCCCCACTCTACAGTGCATCCTTCACCGAAGAGCTCAGCAAAATTCTGGAGAAGCGAAAACACACGCAACTGGTGGAAAAGCTGGATGAGAGCTCCGTGTAGGGGCTGGGGAGGAGGGTCCTGCCAGTGGGACCCTCCTCCCCTCCAGCCCCTTCTCCCACCCTTTGCCAGCAGTGTTACAAGACTCAAGCAAAACTACCTCCTTGTTCCTGAGCCCGGGCTCAGCCGTTCCTTTAGCTTTTCACTCACTTTTGAGACTTGCTGTACAGAAAAAAAGAAAAAGTATCTATTTAAATTTGGAGCTCTATTTATGTATAAAAACTCACTGACGGTGGCCACGAGCTGGAGACAGGAGCTGGCACCTGGCTGAAGGTGGACACCATAGAGAGGGAGAGTTTTGTCTGTTCATCCAGGCATGAGAGAGACACTGTTGTGGATGCATAGACTTGGCCAGCCCTGCTGGGCGTCCCTTGGCACACAGGAGCTGGATAGCTGCTGAGAGGTGGGTGAAGAGCATGGAGGGGGGCTGAGGGCTGACACACTGTGCCTGTGCCTCTCACAGGGCACAGGATCCCTTCCTGATATAGGGCTGGCGTGTTTTCCCAGCTGCCAGCCCTCAGGCAGGAGAGGGGCCCTGGACACATCTCACATTGTGAGGGGTGGTTTCAGTGGCTTCCAGCCCCTGCCCGCTGTCTCACATCTGCCCCCTCAGGGTTTCCTCTCTGGGAGAGGATGGTTTGGCGAGGGACAAGAGATAGGGTGAGGAGCTGATGTCCTGAATACGCTGGAGCAGCTGGTGAAGGAGCATGTGCCCACTGCGAAGAGCCACAGGTGAAATATGGGGCTGGGTGCCTGGGGAAGTGGCACCCCCAGGGCCTCCAACCCTGACAGGGCTCTGCTCCCTTTCCCCAGGGCATGGACGCAGCAGCAGGCAGCTGGATGCACTGGCAGCAGGACTGGCAGCCACCACCGTGCCCTACAGGGTGACAAGGGACCAGCGCACCATCCACACGCCCCTGATGTCTGCAGTGCCCCTGTGGCTCCAAGCAAAACGCGTTTCTGCTCTCCTGTGCAGGGCTGTTGGTGAACTGGGGTTCGGGCACAGCCCTGCCACCCATGGGAAAATGCATGGGCAGGGAAATGTCCTCACAGAGAGGAAGAAGAACCTTGGACAAGGGCCTGTCTCCCTCTGGAGCCTTCTCCTCTTCACTGCACTTTCCAGGAGCAGCCACGGTCTCTAAATCCTCCCAACTGTTTCTGCAACTGCCACCTCCTGGGGGAACCTGAGAGATGGGGGTGACAAAAGCATCTCATGCTCCAGTGTGGTGACAATGGAGAAGCTGGGGAGGGACAGACCTGTGGGGGTCCATGTCCTCCCCCATGTTCCTTTCTCGTTCCTCCATGATCAGGACATTGCCAAGGGCTCAGCCCTGCAGGGGAAACAGGAGAGGGGTGACAACCCCCAGGGTCCCTCACGAGCTACAGCTCAGGCCTCCTATTCCAGGAGAGTGGGGCTTAGCAGGAGATGGCAAGAGCTGCACACTCTGCCACCCTGCCCCAGCCCTTGTTTTTGCTGCAAGAAGGGGGCGTGAGCCACCCCCGAGGACTACCCCAAGGACCACCCCCAAGCCCCCCAAGGAGGGGCATCACTCTGTGTCTGGCATTCCTCATGCACAGCTCCACATTCCCCCCAGCAATAAAAATGGCTCTGTCTGGACATGGTGTAGCAGTGTCCCTCTAAAGGCACGAGAAATGGATGCAGAGATGTGGGAGTGGAGGAGGCTTTATTGGGGCTGCAGGCGTGGGCCCTGGACGGTGAGTTTGGAGGGTTTGTTGGTGAGGGGGTGCCACTGGCCCTGGACACTGGGGTTGTCAGTGTGGAAGGGCTTGCGGATGCGGATGATGTCCAGGCCGGACTGGTTGGCCAGCTTGGTGGCCAGCTGCAGGATCTCCTCACTTGTCCTGCTGGCAATGAGCTCCTCCCGCACCGTCCCGTTCACTGCAGCAGAGCGAGGGCGTCAGGCCGTGACTCCCCACCCCACAGCCCCCGGGGGCAGCTGCTGCTCCACCAGCCCGCAGCAGCTGCCCCGGCACCATCTGTGCTGTGCAGAGGTGGTACAGAGCCGGGGTAGGGCAGGGACACCCCCGTCCCCATCCCCTCCCCAAATCTCCCAGCACTCACAGTACTCGGCCCGCAGCACCGGGGCCGGGCCCGGGCCCGAGTGAGGGCTCAGGTAGATGACGACATCGGGGTGCTGCCGGGCGAAGTCCTGTGCCGCCTCCTCCACGAACTGCCTGGGGGCCAGAGGGGACCCTCAGCCCCAGCCGGGCCAGAGAAGGGACGAACAGCCATAGCCGCCAGACTAGGGTCACCGTCCGGGGTCCACGGGAGTGGGTCACAACGCAGAATTTGGGGTGATGTCCCCGGGGCCGCCTTCCAGCTCCTGCCCCGTCTCCCGGGAGGTCGGGCGTCCCACCCCGCCGCTGCCGTGTGATCAGGGGCAGCAGCACTGTCCCTTCCCCACGCTGACAGCCCCAGGGGAAGACCCATCCTGCCACTTAAGGGGTCACCAGGCTCCCCCGCCCCATCCCCAGCAGCGCCTTCGGCGGTACCTGGCGCCGCGGGCGTCGGCCCCGGTGGGGCTGAAGAGGAGCTGCAGGCGCTGGAGCTGCCGCACGTACCGGCCCACGCCGTTGTGCAGCACGGCGGTCAGAAATCGGCTGGGCGACCCGCGGCCCGTCATGGCTCCCCGCTCACCCGGAGCCGGAACCGGCGGGAGGGGCGGGACGAGGCACCCTCGACCCCGCCGGGAAGTGACGCGCCGGGAGCAGGAGCAGCGATGGCGGTGTCCGTGCGGACCCACGTGGGGGCTGCGGCCTGAGCGGCTCTGCGGGGCCGGGGGCCGCGGGGCAGGCGCCCATGCGGAGCGGCGGCGGCGCCGGCGGGTGCCAGGGCGGTCAGGATGGCGCTGGTGCCCCTGCGGCCCGGCAGAGCCGCCGGCCGCCTCCTGCCGCTGCTGTGCGGAGGGGCCAGGAGCAAGGGAGCCTCGCTGAGCCCCGGGGCGCCGGGCCGCCTCGGCCAGCGGCGCTACAAGAAGGACGTGCTGCCCTCCCCCGACGGGCCCGCGCCCTCGGTCTCTATCACCGAGATCCGGCAGTACCTGCGGGCGCAGGACATCCCCTTCCACGATGGGTACAGCTGCCTGCACACCCCCAGCCTCTTCACCGGCGACCGCGGGGACCAGCCGCTGTCCGCCAATGCCCCGTTCACGCTTTTCATTGACAAGACTACGGGCAGCTTCCTGTGCACAGCCACCCTGGCCGAGGGCACCTGGCAGGACTTCCAGGCTAACGTGGAAATGCGGCACCGCGGCATTACCCCCATTCCCCCTGCCGGCTCGGAGGAGGCGGAGGAGGAGATGCGGCAGGCCCGCGAGGATGCCCGCTGCATCTGGGAACGGGCTCTGCCGCTCTGGCAGCTGCTGGATGAGAAGGAGACCAAGGAGACCAAGGCTTTGTTTGGGATCTCCCAGGTTACTGATGCCACCTTGAAACGCTTCGGTGTGCGTTACCTGAGGACTGCCAGATCTCTCGTCTTCCCCTGGTTCAGCCCTCAAGATGCGACCCTGAAGGGCCTGAAGCTCGTGAGGGTGGAGAAAAAGGGGGGCACGATAACTTACGTGGAAGAGACTTTACCCCGCTTCGATTCCTATCGCAATCTTTTTGGGCTGCCCCTGATTGGCCGCCGAGACACAGAGCTGGTCTTAACTGGGTGGGAGCTGGATGCTCTGGCCCTGCACCAAGCTGCAGGAGTGGCCAGCGTGGCCCTGCCACGGGGGACCAGCTGCCTGCCTCCCACCCTTCTCCCCTACCTGGAGCAGTTCAAGCGCATCACGCTGTGGCTCGGTGAGGACTTGCGCTCTTGGGAAGCTGCCAAGCTCTTCGCTCGCAAGCTGAGCCTCAAGCGCTGCTCTCTGGTGCGCCCTGGCAACCTGCAGCCCCGGCCCTTGGAGGCTCTGAACCAGGGCCTGAACGTCACCAAAATCCTGCGTTCTGCCCTGCTTGCCAGCCACAAATCCATCGTCTCCTTCCGGCAGCTGCGTGAGGAGGTGTTCGGGGAGCTGGTCAACACCGAGCAGGTGTCTGGCGTCAAGTGGGCACGTTTCCCCGAGCTCAATAAGCTCCTCAAAGGGCACCGCAGAGGGGAGCTCACCATCTTCACAGGTAACGGGCACAATGACTGGTGGGCAGGGCGAGCAGAGGAGTCTTTGGTGGCTTCATCCTCCTGAGGGTGGTGCTTCACGAGTCTTGCAGGTCTCTTTCTGCTCGAGGCTTTGGCTGAGCTTGTCTTGTGGGTGTGTGAGAGGCCGGGGTGCATTCCTCAGTTCGGTGGGACCGTGCATGCCGGTGTGGTGAAGGGCTCCCTGCCTGGCATAGTGTAGAAAGTCCTGGGCTGTCCCTTACCCCTGCTCCTTCATGCCACCCTGAGCCCTCCCTGTGCTCATCCCACTGGTTGCCCAGCCCTTCACAGGGGCCTGTGGGGACCCATAAGCTGTGGAAAGCCATACCCAAGCCCCCAGGTGTGTAATATGGCATGAAAAGTTTATTTATGGTGTGAGTGCTGCAGATGGGCTTCTCTTACCCTGCTCCCTGGTGCTTCCACCTCTACAACAACCCCCCAACACGGTCAGGATGGGTCAGATCATCTCCCTCAGCTAATTCTCCCGTTGTTGTCCTTGTTCCAGGCCCAACGGGCAGTGGGAAGACCACGTTTATCAGCGAGTATGCACTGGACCTGTGCATGCAGGGCGTGTGCACGCTGTGGGGCAGCTTTGAGATCAACAACGTCCGTCTGGCCAAAATCATGCTGACACAATTCGCTGGCCGGCGCCTGGAGGACCAGCTAGAACTGTACGATGAGTGGGCTGATCGCTTCGAGGAGCTCCCGCTCTACTTCATGACCTTCCATGGCCAGCAGAACATTAAGTATGGTCCTGCACCTCCATTCCCAGTGGCATTTACCCCTCACGGCATGTGCAGTGAGTCACAGATTTGGGGCTGGCAGGTGTCACATTGGGACTGTTCAAGTCCCAGGGTTGGTGTGTGGGGACTGTGTGGCCAACCACCTGTGTTCCTCCTGTCACAGGGACTCTCACAGACTCTCTCTGGGGTGGGGGTGAAGGAGTGAAGGAGGAGACTGGACGCCATGCTTCTCTGAAGCCAGCCTGTGCCCGTGGCAGGACATGTTCCCTCACAGCCCGCTTACCCACAGCCCTATTGTTTGCTGAAGAGGGAGCACAGGCACCTCTAACTCCTTTTATTCATTGGGCACTGTGGCACCTGCATGCATCCCTGTGTGCCCTGAGGATCCCCATTGGCTGGGGCCATTGCAGGGCAGTAGGCAGGGACTGTGTGGGCAGTGCTGGGTCCTTCTGATCCCACCTACCTTTATTTGGGGGATGGGGCTGCACCTGCTATACTGTGGGGGAGGTGCAGAGGTGGGGTGTGCCCAAGTCCCATCAGGACCCAGCCTGGTACCTCCCAGGTCTTTCTCTGCATCCCTTTGCCTGGCTCAGCATTCCCATCCCTACCTCCACTAATCACTGGGGCTGATCCTGATCTCCCCTGCTCAGGACAGTGATTGACACCATGCAGCACGCAGTCTACATGTACGACATCACCCACGTGGTCGTTGACAATCTCCAGTTCATGATGGGACATGAGCACCTCTCTGTGGACAGGTAGTCCTTCTCCAGTCTGCCCCTTCCTTCCTCTGCCACCCTCACTGCTGGAGCTGTCCCTGTCAGGTGTCACACCTGGGCCTGGGGACCCGCCCAGGGTGTCTCCTTTACTCCTGCCTGACCACCCTGTTTCATTAAAGGGCAACCAGTGCCCTAGGGAGGAAGAGGTGAGCAGGTTACCAGCCATTCCTGCCATACCACATCCCTCTTCCTGGGTGGGCTTGTTTGCCTCACATTCCCGGGTGGTTTCTGCTGTGGGGATCAGCACCTCGCTGCCCACTGCCACCAAGCAGTGCCAGCCCCTGATCCCGTTCTTGCTGCTGTGTCAGGCTCGCTGCCCAGGACTACGTTGTTGGTGCCTTCCGCAAGTTTGCCACGGACAACACGTGCCACATCACCCTGATCATCCATCCTCGCAAGGAGGACGATGAGAAGGAACTGCAGACAGCCTCCATCTTTGGCTCTGCCAAGGTGAGCCGGGCCAGGGTGGCCCTTCCTGTCCCTTGGGTGCAGTGTATTTCCAGGAAGGGGCTAGGATATGTTGGGCAGTCATCCTCAGCTGCCATCAGCACCCTGGATCATCACTGGGGACTTAAAAGATGTGGGATGTCTCCCAGAGTCCTGGTGCAGGCAGAGAGCAAACCCATTGTCATCTAAAGCTTGGTTGGGGCTTTAGGTGCAGTTAATTAATACTGACTGTGAGTGGAATGTAGTAGGAGATAATTAAAGAGGGAGGCAGGGAGGGTGTGGGGATGGACTCTCTGAGTATTCTCTGAGTATTCATCTCTTCTGTGATGCTGACCAGCCCTGCAGTAGTGGGCAGGAGGTGCTCTCTGCACAACCCTCCTGTGATCCCATTTCCCCAGGGTGGGCTGTGCCACAGGATGTGCCTGTTGGGTCACTGGATGTTCCAGGGGAACACAAAGGGGTTGGTGTTGGGGAAATGCTGGAGTTGCTGTGGCCTGGGGTGCCCTGTAAAAGGGTTTAAAGGAACTGGGCAAGCGTTTGTGAGTATCTCTGATGCCTGTCACTCTGGCAGCATTCCTGGCACCCTCCTGGACATGTTTTCCTCTCCCCAGGCCAGCCAGGAGGCCGACAATGTCCTCATCCTGCAGGACCGTAAGCTGGTGACAGGGCCAGGGAAGCGCTACCTGCAGGTGTCCAAGAATCGCTTTGATGGGGACGTGGGTATCTTCCCGCTGGAGTTCAGCAAGGCCTCGCTCTCCTTCTCATCTTCCAAAAGCAAGGTCAGGCTGAAGAAGGTGAAGGAAGAGAAGGAGACTTCAGCCAACAAAATCGTGAAGGGAGGCTCAGGAGCCTCCAAGAAATCATGAGCCCAGCAGGTCTCTTCCTCACTTCGTCTGGAGGAACAGAGACTAGTTCTGGCAGCACAAGGCTGGAATATGCCAGCTCCTCTTCCCTGGGAGCATCTGCCATGGGGCTCTGTGGCCCTTTCTCCTGCATGAACAAACCTCTTTACCACCAGCACAGTGTCTCTGAGATGGGGGAGCACCATGAGAGGAGGAGTGGTCTCATCCTAGCGAAGAGTGGCTGGGGAAGGTGCTTTGACAAACACCGGCTGCTCTGTGTTGCTGCTGAGTGCTGGGAGCATGGGGGGAGTGGAAGCAGAGTAAGCTGGAAGATAGTGGAGATGATCTGCAGGTTTGGGGCTTGGGTATCTCTGGACCTAAGGCAGGTTGTTAAATTGTGTCTAAAATGGAGCTGAAATCCTGTCACTAAGTGGGAGGGATTGTGGGGGGCAACCATGCAGAGGGACATGTAGTAAAAATCCCCCTGTGACAAATGGGGTCTGTGGTTTCAATCCTGCGTGGGATGGAGCCAGCAAGGGAAAGATGGTGAAGGAAAGTGTGGGAGATTGTGGGTTGCTCATGCTCCAGGGTGGGAGCAGGTGTTACATGGAATTCACCAGTTCTACGCACTGGGCTGGTGCTTGACCTGGCTCCCTTTGCTCAGGGTCTCCCAAGCCTCTTTCTCTGGGCAGGCATCACCAGCAATAAAACCATGTGGGGAACAGTCCTGCCTTGTTCTGCTGGGTTTGGGGGGGCTGCCATCCCTCCTGCCCTCAGGGCTGTGGGCAGCAAATACTGTGACCTGACTAGTCCTTGCCATGGTATGGAGTGTCCATGGCTGGATCTTGGTCTAATCCCTTTGATTTTTTTTCCCTCTTTCTAGCTTTATTAAAGCATAAATATGAGTGCCTTTTTGTCTCTGTGATTGGAGTACCCTGGGTCTGGGGAGGGTGCCCTGGCCAGGGAGGGGGGTGGCCCCGACGATGTCCCTGCTGCACTGAGCCTCCTGCCCCAGTCCTGGCACACAGGATTATTACCAACCTCCATGCTGGGAATAGTTTTAACCTGAGCCATAATGAGGGCCCAGAGCAGGCGGGTGGTCACACCCAGCCCGGGGTGCACGGGCTGGCCTGGACAGCACCCTTGGGTGCTGTCAGTGCAGATGTGAGCACCCACAGGCAGCACAGGGGTGGTGGCAGAAGAGGCTCCTGGGGAAGCCGAGGTAAGGCAGGGGGGAGTGGAGCAGGGTCAGGGTTCACATGGTGGTTTGGGTGGGGGCTGTGGGTTGCCGCCCTCAGGTGAAGGGTCCCTGCCATCTCACTGGCTTCCATTTGACCCAGTCTAGTTCAGGTGAGGTGCTGTGGTGGGGCTCTAGAGTGGAAGCAAGGCAGTGGGATAGCTTAGGGGCCCATCTCCTACCTGTCCCTCCCCGGGCCCCCGAGGGGATGAAGAAGCGGAGCCTGTGCGGGAATCTTGGCTGATCCCAGACCTTGGGGGCAGGTGATTTCTTGAGGGTTTATTCTCCCTTTGTCCCCAGTTTGGGTCTCCACAAAAGGAGCGTGGCAATGGCTGTCACAACTCAAAGGAGGGTCGGTCGGATGTCAAGCGAGGCAAAGGCCCTCAGGCCCCTCAGCAGAGTGCTGGGCTCACCAAATAATTGCCGAGGGGGTGTAATCTAGGGGGTTTTTCACCCCAGAGGCCTAGGGATACTTTGGGGGTGCAGAACCCTGAGACGGGGGGCTGGGCTGGGGGAGAGAAGGGGATGAGCGCCGGGAATCCCCCGGAACGGAGTGACTGGGAATGAACCGGACTGGGGTGCCCCCCGCACCCCCCCGTGCCCCGGCCCCTGCCCGAGGGGCGTGGCCTCTCTTGGGGGCGGAGCATCGGGGCGTGGCCGTGAGGGGCGGGGCCT
>VWZP01001962.1:1658190-1671046 GCA_013396995.1 Dicaeum eximium
CAGCGGGGAGCACAAGGGACCCTGCTGCCGTTCAGCCCCCTGACCCCCTCCTCTTCCTCCTTCCCGCTTCAGGGGCCGGCGGAGCCGTGTTCTCGGTGCGGGGGCCCGAGAGGACCGGACGGATGGGCAGCGGCTGGGGAGGTGAGCGGGGCTGTTGGAGGGGGGGGGTCACCCACCTGCCCACCCAAGGGTGTCACGGGCACGGTGTGAGGTCACGATGCCTGGGGATGGCACGTGCCGGTGGGGGGGACCCTGGCGGGGGGGGTGGCTCGCCGGCATCTCTGCCCTGCTCGCCCCTCCCCGGGCGCTGGCAGGCGGATTGATTTCAGGTGACAGCTCGGCGGGCGAGACCGTGCGGGCAGCGCCGCCCCCCCGCCCGCGCCCTGTGCCAGCCGCAGCCATGTGCGAGATGCGATGAGGCAGCAGGGGATGGATCCGGCCCGTCGGCCGGCTCCCGTCACGCAGGCGTATGGCGTGGGCTGGGGCAGGGGGAGTCACAGCAGAGACAGGCAGAGCCCCCCCAGCTGGAGGGGGTGGGAACAAGCCTCTGTGTGCTGGGGCCGGGAAGGAGCCTGGTGCCCACCTGGCAGCTTCACCCTTGGTGACCCTCTCCAAGGAACCCCGTGTCCCACTGTGGATGGTTTGAGGTGGAAAGCAGGCTCTGTGGGGTCACTGCTGAGAGGTGGGGGCTGTGGGGCAGAGGAGGTGGCTGACTGGTGTGTGGGGCTCTCCCCTGCTCTCCGTGAGGCTGCACTGGTAGGTGGCCATGGGGCAGACAGGCGGGCAGGCTGCCTGTAAGCCAGCTCTCTGCAGGCCTCTCGGGATTCGCCTCCAGTCCTGGCACACTTCCCGTGGCAGGGTCACGCCAGGGCACGGCATGAGGCAGGACTGCATTGCCACTGCTCTACTGTGCCACCAGCACCCCACAGCCCCTGGCAGCCCCAGGCTGCTCCATTGGGGTGCTGAGGCCAACTGGAGAGTTGCTTGTACCACTCTCCCCAACCAATCCTGGTTTTGTTCTGGTTCATTTGGCATCTCCTTCTGCCTTTGGGCCAACCTTCACCTATAAGATGGTGACTGAAGACCTGGGGATGCCCCCATGCCCACCTGGGTGGGTGGTAGGGCACTGTTGTCAGTGGCCATGGCTCTGATGCCCTGTCTCCCTTGCCTGCAGGCTGCCCACGTGCCCCTGCCCACCGGGGGCCCCCCTGCCATGGCCATCGTGCAGACGCTGCCAGTGCCCCTTGAGGCCGTGGCTGAGGGGGCCACACAGCTCCGCGCCACCGCCCGCTCACCCCCTGCCACCATGGGCAGCGTGGGCAGCCTCCTGCCCGTCCGGCCTCGCCACGACTGCACAAGTGATGGGGACCCCTCCACTGCCTCCTTCTGCAAGCAGGAGGGGTTACTCCGAGCCACTCCTGAGGAGCCCCGCGTGTCTGTGCCCGCTGTCACCCACTCCTACACCAACGGGGGCTTCTGTGGTGACTGGCTTGATGCCTCCTCTCCTGCCAGCCCCTGCAGTGACTCAGATGATCTCCGTGATGACCAAGCACCAAGTGACCACCTTCGGGGGCCACCCCCCAAGCTTGTTCCTGTCTCTGGCAAGCTAGAAGAGGTGGGGGGGGGCAGCAGTAGGGTGGGTGGGTGTGTACTGCAGTCTTGACTTTCCACCCTTGACTCAGATGTGTGAAATGGAGTCTTATGGCCACACTTCTGGTGTCCCTGGGGAAGTGGCAATCCCTGTGCTCTTAATGTCCCCTGCATCATGCCAAGGGTGTCTGGGGAGCTCACCTGGACACCCGTGGAAAGGCGATGAAGTGGGTGGTGACTGGCCTCTGTCTCCTTTGGGGTGTGAAGGCGTCAGGGCTGGGGGCACCCACTGTAACATTACTAGGCAGCCCTTCTTGGGGCTAATGGGTCCTCCCCGACCCCTCACTTCCCTCTTTTCCTGGCAGAATGTGGAGAAGACCCTGATCCGCCCCATGGCCTTCAAGCCAGTGGTATCCAAGCTTCGGAATGCCCAGCCAGGCATGCGCCTGGGACTCTCAGAGAGCCAGGTGAGCCTCACCCACTTGCTGGGTGCTGAGAAGCCTGGCTCTCTGAGCTGCCGTGCCAGCACCCTCTCGGACTCGGGGCGCAACTCCCTCTCCAGCCTGCCCACGTACAGCACAGGCTGCAGCCAGCACCCAGAGGTGGGTGCCCTGCCCACCACCCTCCACGGCCCCCTTGACCCTCCGGGGGGCTGCCGCCCCTCCAACTCGGACAGCGGGCGCTCCTCCTCCAGCAAGAGCACGGGCTCGCTGAGCGGCCGGGGCCGGCCCTCCTCGGAGAGTGGCTCCTGCGGGCGCTCTCCGCTGCCCGGCGAGGAGGCCATGCTGGTGCGGGAGCTGGAGGACAAGCTGCGGGAGAGGGAGGCCGAGCTGCGTTTCCTGCGTGACAGCCTGGATGAAAATGAGGTGGCCATCTGCCAGGTATGTCCCTGGTGTCCTCATGTCCTGTACCAGTCTCCATCCCTGGAGACAGGTGTGGATGTACCCCCGGTTGGGAGTAGGGACCCACTTTGAGGACCCATTACATACCCTTGCAAGGGGATGCTTTTTCCTGTGGGTCTGGGTATATGGGTTTTTCCCACCAGTTGGGTGGTCCTATGTAGTCCATGGGGGAGCCTCGTATGGCCCATGGGACCAGTTGTACAGACTGAGGTGCCTTATTTTGGGGTACCCTTTTCTGAGTAAGCCTGGGACCTGTGGCTTCTCCCTGCTTGTGATGGAGCTGGAGGAGCCCTATAGGCCCTGGGGGTGCTAACATGGGGGGCCCATCATGCAGAAGTATATGGGAGCACAAGGAGGTGTGTACCACCACATCACACTCTTCCTGGACCCTTCCTCTGTTGGGGGGAGATGTGCTGCCCCCTCCCTGTGATGCTGATCATGGGGATGGCAGATGAAGTGGGACGGTGCCGTGCTGCCCTCCCAGCACCTGTGCATCCCCTGGCCCAGGTGTTTGAGGAGAAGCAGCGTCGGTGTGAGCAGGAGCTGGAGGGGCTGCGGCAGCGCTGTGCGGCCCAGGCACGGCAGGCGGCCCATGCAGCACATCGGGGGCAGCAGGTCCTGCAGCTCCAGGTGCTGCAGCTGCAGCAGGAGAAGAAGCAGCTGCAGGAGGACTTGACCCAGCTGCTGCAGGAGCACGAACTGCTGGAGCGTCGCTGTGCCTCCTTCCAGCGGGAGCGCACCGAGCTGGCACCCCGGCTGGAGGAGACCAAATGGGAGGTGAGTCACACAGCAGCACCAGGCATGTCAGGGGGCGCAGGCTGTGGCTGGGGTCCTGGCCATCACCTGAACCCCATCATCCCCACAGGTGTGCCAGAAGTCGGGGGAGATCTCTCTGCTGAAGCAGCAGCTGAAGGAAGCGCAGGCAGAGCTGGCGCAGCGGGGCACCGAGCTGCTGGGGCTGCGGGCTCAGCTGAGGGAGGCCCGGGCGCAGCTGCAGGCAGGCGAGCGGCGGGCACAGGGGCTGCAGGAGGCCGCCCGCCTCAAGGCGCTGGAGCTGGAGGTCTGTGCCAATGAACTGCAGCGCCGCAAGAGCGAGGCTGACCTCTTCCGCGCCAAAGCCGGCCGGCTCGAGCAGGAGGTGGCGGGGCTGCGGGAAGCTGCCCGCGGGCGATGCCCACCGGGCACCGGTGAAGGGTGCCTCCCACCCGGCGAAGGATGCCCCCCAGGCAGCGAAGAGCCCCGGGGCACCGTGGGGCTGCGGCGGCAGCTGGAGCGGCTGCGGGCGGAGGTGGCCCTGGAGCGGCGGCGTGGGCAGGAGCAGCGGGATGCCTTCGAGCAGGAACGCGGCACGTGGCAGGGCGAGAAGGAGCGGGTCATCCGCTACCAGAAGCAGCTGCAATACAGCTACATCCAGATGTACCGGCGCAACCGGCGGCTCGAGCAGCGGCTTCAGCATCTCCGGCTGCAGGGCGAGGAGCCCCCGCCCGAGCCCTGTGAGCCACCTGACCCGCCCTTTGAGGAGATAACAGCCACCGAGATCTGAGATGCTGCCTGCCCTTGCCCCATGCTTGGAGGGCTGAAGGGGCTTCCAGCCCCTGTGATTTTGGGAACTGTGGGGGGCCCCTCTTCTCCCCCAGCTCTGCAAACTGCTGCCACTGTGAAGGGGCAGGGGACACCACCGGCGTTGCCCCCTCCCAGCGTCGAGGTCTTGGGGCAAGGGGGTATCGGTGCCCACAGTGAGGGGCGCGCCTGTGAGACGTGGGGTCAGGTGGGTGCTGAGTCCTGGCCTTGGGGCCGCCCGGAACTGGTTTCTGCTGATCCTCTTAGCTCCTGGGGATTAGCGGCACTGGCTTCAGCCAGGGTCACCTTGGGCAGGGGGAGGGCTGACTTGTCCCCTCCCTCTCATCCCTGCTGGCACTGTCACCCAGTCACTTGGTGTGTGCCCTGTCTCTGCCCATGCCAGCCTCCCTCATGCCCCTTTGTGTGTTTGTCAGGGAATTCGTTTCTGTGCCATTTAAAATAACTCTATTTTTATAGGACCTACCAAAACATATCACCCTCTCCCAGCTCACACCTCACCAGTCTGTGCCCCCTCACCCCTGCCACGGGGCGGCTTGCCCTCAGTGCCTTTCCCATACTCTTGCCCCCAGCATCCCTCTGTTTCCCCCACAAAAAGCCCATGCCTCTGTGATGCCCAGCCTGCCAGGGGAGAGGGGCGTGGTGCCCTATATGCCGGTTGGGGACACCCTGGGAACACCCCCAGGGACAGGCAGAGGTGGGGGGCCCTGCTGGGCACCCGAGGGGGTCAAACCAAAGGAAAAGTCTGGCTGTGCCCAGCAGTGGCTTGGTCACCCCTGGCTCCAGGGGGGAGTTTTGTACTTTATTTCAGTCATGTCTCGTTCCCAGAGCCTGGCTCGTCAGTGTACCACCCGGAAACGACAATTAAAAACAAGCCCCTGGCTGTGTTTTTTTCAGGACTCTGTCTGCATGTCCAGAGCAGGGTCAGGGACCAGCTGTCCTTCCCCTGTTGCCAGTGCTGCCCTCCCTAGGGTCCTGCAGTGGGCAGCTGCCCCGTGCCCTTGGGGCAGGTCTGGCTCTCACACCCTCTGGCTGCACTGAGACCAGCCACAGCTCGGTGCAGGATTGAGCCATCTGGCTCCTCTGGAACACAGCATGGCTCCTCGAACAGGGGGTGCAGCATCACTCTGGGGGTGGCCCAGGCACCCGCACCACCAGCTCCATGGGCTCCTTGGCTTTGTTGCGGTAGGCCTGGCGGATGATGTCCACAGCCCTCTGGTGTGTGACATTCTGCAGGCTCTCCCCGTCCACCGACACCAGCTCCTGCCCAGCCTGGGTCCCACAAGGGAAGGGCACAAGGTGAAGTGCAGCTACTTTTGGGCTGCCAGGGGACTGCCAGCAACCCAGTGGCACCAGGGGATGTGAGTGTCTGGATGTCGGCCCCCCCCCGGCATGTGCTGGGACCCCTGTACCTTGAGGATGCCGCTGAGGAATGCAGCTCCACCAGGGAAGATCTTCTCAATCTTCACCACCGGCTGCGCCCTTGACTCAATACCACCAGAGATGCTGATCCCTGCAAGGAAGCCACGAGACCCTCACACCTGGGTAGGCTGGGACCCCCACCCAATCCCAAGCATGGCACCACCTTTCCTTGGGGAGTTGCACCTCTGTCTTGCCCTATTTTGGTAGGCCCTACAGAGATGAGGGACTGGGGCAGGGACAGCTCTTCCCCCACATTCTCATTTTGGAAGAATGCTCTGGGGTTTGCCCCTTGCCAAGGGGGTGCCACCCATCCCACTGATGCTGGTGCCAGAAGGGCCCTCACCCCACCCTTGGAGTCCCACCCATGTGTCACCCACCCAGTGAGTGCTTCAGCTTGGAGAGGGTGACGGTGAGCAGATGATACTCTTCCTCCTCCTCTTCCTCCCTGCCAGCATCTTCGGGGCCATTGGTGGCTGCCCCAGCCCTTGCCTCACCCCCTGGCCTCCCAAAGAGAGGGGCAAGAGGGGGCCGTGTCCTCTGGGGCTTCCCCAGCGCTTCAGCTTCTCTGTTGGGCGCTGTCCTGGGGGGTTCCTTGCGCCAGGTGGCCCGGGGGCTGCGAGAGTGCCCGTGCCCCTTGCCAGAGGGGGGCTCAGCCAGCAGCCAGTTGGGGGGCTGAGGGCCAAGGGTGGGCAGGGGCCGGCTGGTGGAGGCATAGGCATCCACTGGCACGTCAGGGAGTGGGGTGTAGGTGCGGGGGTGAGGCCGGCGAGGGCTGGGGGAGGCTCTTGGACGGGCTGGGCTCGCCTGCTGCTCCCCCGCTTCCTCCGGATCTGGGGTCCCTGCTGGCTTCAGCAGGAATCCGCCCCGATAGTCTGCAATGAGAGGGACTCAGAGATCTCCCCAGGGACCCACAGCCCTGCTTCCTGGGACCCCTGCCACGCAGGCCTCCCAGAGTACCCCAAATCCCTGGGTCCTTTGCCTCCTAGGGCCCCAGATCTTCCTCATCTAGGGACACAAAGACACCCCAGTTGTCTGCAAGCACACCATGTCCTCCTCCCCAAGAACCCCAGCACCCAAGATCTACAGATTGTACTGCTCCCAGTCTTCCCAACACCCAGGGACGCCAGATGCCTTCTTCCCTGGGAGCCCCTGCACTCAGGCATCCCAGCCCCCTTTCTCCTCCCCTGAGCTCCCTCCACCCTGTCCCCACTGGGAAGCCCGGTGTCCAGGCAGACCCTACAGGTGGCACTTACCAGGCACTGGTGTGATGAGGTGTCTCTTGGGGGGGACATCATGGTGGGCCGGGCGGAGGGCAGGTGAGCGCACTGCAGTCAGGGAGAACCCCCCGTCACCTCCTGAGCTGCACCCACCCTTGACCACTGCCTGCCCTCAGTCAAGGTCCCTGGGGGCTGGGATCTACCTGAGCGGCTCTTTAGGGCATCAAAGGCTTCCAGCTCCAGGGGCATCACCATGCTATCAAACCTGCCCAGGTCTGTGGGGGCCACCACGCTCCTGCCAAGGCAAAAAGGTGGGGACAGGTTGTAGCAGCCTCTGGGGTGGAGTGTGATCTGGGCTGAGGAGCCTGTGTGAGGCTCCACTTCAATCACACCAGGATGGACAATATTGGGGGTCCCAGATATTTCCTAGCAGCACTCGCCTCACGTCCCGTAGCAACAGGACCTTCTCGGGCCGGTCCAGGATGGCCAGCAGTGGCCGCACCAAATCCTCCACGCTGCCCTCGTGCAGGTACTGCGGGCACAGGAGGGGGATCAGTGGATGGATGCCCCCTTACCCATTCCTGAGTTTACCTCCCAGAGTTAAACATGGGCACAGAGCGCTCACCGCGCCCCTGGGACGCAGGAACATCCCAGTGACGAGCCCAGGGTGGCAGCGCCGCCCCGCCTGTGCCCTGCCTGCGCCCTGCCCTCGGTGCGTACCCGGGAGCAGTGGCGGAGCACGGCCGTCACCTCGTCGGGGCTGAGGAGACGTGCAGCAGTGTCCTGGATGTGCGGGAGCCGGGCCTCGGGGTCGCTGCCGTTGGGCTGCAGCGTGGCGATGCCCATGGGGCCCAGGATGCTGGCACGGCGGCTTTTCTCTGGGGAGGCACAACAAGGAGGGGTGGCCAGCGGGGCAGGGACTGTCCCAGCCAGCCCAGAGAGTTCCCCATCCTCCCTACCCCAGCAGCTCACTCCACACCAGAGCGGGACAGACACAAGCAGTGCAGGGCCAGGTGCATGCAGAGCCTGCCCAACGCCCCCCAGGCACACGGGCACCCCCGTTACCCCTCTTCAGGCTCCGGATGACAAACTTCTGTACGGCGCCTACTGCAAGGGAGATGGAGAGCGGTGAGTGCCCAGGCACACAGCAGCCCACTGCACCGCCCACTGTCAAAACTGCATGCTTGGGAAACCCTCCCTGTGCCCCCTGCATGCCAGGGATGCCACAACAGGTCCACAGAAGGGGGAACAGTCCCAGGCTGAGTCCCTCTCTGCCCTGTCACCCAGGCTGGTACCTCTGTCCCCGTCAGAGCGCCCTGGGGACTTGGAGCGTGCCCAGCGATCAGAGCCAGGGGCCTCCTGGCTGGGGGGGGCCCAGCTCTGGCTGGTGGCACGGCCCCCCTTGAAAAAGAGGTTGACAAGGGTCTTGGAGCGGTGCAATCCTGGGGGAGCCCCCCGTGCCCCTTGTCCCTCTGGCTTTTCCTTCTTCCGCTTCTCCTCTGTGGACAGAGAGAGGGTCTGTTGGAGTGGAGAGGTGAGGGGATGCCACCCCAAATCTCATCTGGGGACAGGGAACTTTGGGGGATTGGCTACTGGGAGATACTGGAAAAGAGTCCTTCTGTGGGGTGCAGTGGATCACCAGGGGCCATGGGGTTGGGCTTTGGAGTGCCTGGCGAGCCCCATGGACAGAGTTGGGACTATGTGGAGTTATAGGATACCCAGGACTGGTGGCCAGGGCTATATATGCTATAGGGTGCCAGGGTATGGACCAAGATGTTTGCTATAGGAAGCCCAGGAGTGGGGGTATCCATATGTGTCAGGGACTATAGGATGCCTGAGTGGGGGACAGGCCCTAAGCTGCGGGACTCCCAGGGCTGGGCATGCAGGGTTGGAAGGGGACTTCAGCCAGGGTTGAGTCCCACATGTGGGGCTGTGCCCCAGTGCCTACCAGCGACAGTGAGGTCACTCTGGGAGCGTGTAATGGGCTGCCGTGGGCGGCTCAGCGCCAGCAGAAGCGCTGTCTTGGGTGAGTGGGTGAAGGTCCGGCGTGGGTGCGTGCCAGGGGTCTCACGGGTGCCCTGGCCCCGGATGGCCGTGTCCCGCAGCAGCTCGGGGGGCCGCACCGTGCGCCGTGTCTCTGGCAGCCCCTCGGTGGCTGGCTCGGTCTGCATGGCCCGCTCGGCACGTTCTCGCACCCAGCCTCGCCGTGGCCCGTCCTCCGTGGAGATGGCCACGTCCACGGTGCGGGCTGGGGGCACTGGGGCAGCTGCCCCCAGCCCATTCACCGCCCCTGGTGCTGGTCCTGAGGAGTAGGAGGAGATGGAGGAGCTGGTTTCCGAGGTCTGAGCCAGCTGTTGCAGCTGCCCGTTGGTCACTGCAAAGGCACAGCAGGGACACACTGTGACACACTGTGGGCCACCTAGAGCTCCAGGTCCCTCCCAAAGACAGCAGACATGTGGGGAACCCACAGGGCCATGGGGACCAGTGGACTACTGGCCGTTGCGTAGGGATCATCACATCCTCTCCAAGAAAGTGGACATGTAGGATGCTGTGGAATCACAGGGACCACAAGGCTGCTGGCCATGGCAGGGGGCTCTTTGTGCCTCCTCCAAGGCTAGGGGACAGCTGGGACCTTGCAAGTCCATCAGGCCTGTGGGTATGGTAACAGCAGCTCTGTGCTCCCTCCAAAGCCTTGGGACCCCATGGCATGTGGATCTTCTCCCTCCCTACAGTGATCAGACATCACAGGCACGGGAGTCCCAGCCCCACCATGGTCCAGCCCAGCACCCGTGCCAGTACCCGTGTGGGATGCCCTTACAGCGACTGAGCCAGCAGTACTCGGCCACCAACTCCTTGTAGGCAGGGAACCGGCCCGTCTCCTAGGCACAGGGGGAGAGGACAAGGGGGTCAGTGAGTGCCGGCTGCCCCGGCGAACTCGATCTGGTGCCAGGCATGAATAATGCATCCCCCCCTCCCACCCGTCTGAAACCCAACCAGCCAGCAGCTGCTCCAGCCCCCAGCACTGGGCTGAGCAGGGGCAGTGCCAGTGAGGGACATGCCAACCCCTGCCTCACTCGAGGGTCCATAGGGCAGGGCGTAGGTACCTTGATCGTGAGCATGATGTGGGTCTGCCCCTTGAGCACCTCCACTGCCTTGCTATGGCTTATGTCTTCAAACTTGACTCCATTGGCTGCAAGGACTTGGTCTCCCACCCTAATGCCGTTCTGCTCCGCCAGCCCTCCGGGGTCCACCCTAGGGAAGCAGGGGGGCAGGATGGGACCGAGCCCTTGCTGGGGTCCGGCTCCTGCCCCACACCTCCACTTGGGTGGCCCTGTGGCTCAGCACCCATGGTAGTAATGCCCACAGTCTTCTGAGAATGGGGGGGCTCGGCCGGAGAGGAGGGACCAAGCCCCAGCATGGTCACAGCAGAGACTGGGGTGTCACGACCCCCTCATGACCCAGGGCAGCCGTACTTGGAGACGTAGATGCCGAGGCCGAACTCTTTGCCACCGCGGATGTTGAAGCCCAGGCAGTAGTCGTCGGAGGTGGTGTAGAGGTGCACGATGCGCCGCAGCCCGTCCTCGGAGCCACTCTCCGATGGTGTCGAGCCGCTTTTCTCTACTACCAGGCGCCTGTTCACCACATCCACCCTGGAGCAGGGGTACAGTGCAGGTGGTCTCAGGGATTTGGCTCTTGTCCTCCAGCAGCATGGGACCATTGGTGGCACCCAGTGGAGGAGAGTGATGGAGAGGGGGGATGTTTAGGCTGGGGTTTGCACCCACCCTACCTGCTCCAGACCTTCCTATCCCATCCTGTATCCCACCCTGGTCTCTCCCCACCTTTGCCAGAGACTTCTGATGCCACTCCACTGTGGGGATTCCCTAGGGATCCTCCCTGTTGCCAGAATCCCTCAACAACCTCCCCCAGTTGCCCTCCATGGGGTTGGGTTTTGGGGTGCTAGTGTGGGAGATGCCCTGCTCACCATGCCGTCTTCTCCTTGGAGAACTTGATTCCTGGCACACGGCCCATCCGCCGGACCACCATGCGGAGGCGGTTGTTGCCGGTGAGGACCTTGACAGCGCTGCTCATCGTGATGTTCTCCAGACTCACACTGTTCACCTCTGTGATCTTGTCACCAACACACAGCCCGGCCTGCTCTACAAGGGACACACGGCTCATCTGGGCACCTGACCTGGTACTGATGCCCTTGTTTGACATCCCTGCCCTCAATGTCTTCTCAACCTGATCTGAACCCCTCGGGAACAGAGGCAGGGGTGCCTTACAATTGCACTGGGTGGCTTGTCACCTTGCTGCAGCTTGGGGATGGAGCTCAGAGTCACTGCCATAGGGCTGTCTACTCCTGTGTCCTGTCCTTCACTTTGGGCAGCCTGCAAATCCCATGGCCAAAGGCAGCAGGGAGCAAATGGTGGCTTTCCACCATGAAGGGTGGCATTGTCGCTGTGATCCCATGTCACTGGGAGCTCCCTGAGAGGATCCTGCTGCAATGTGCCTATCTTCACTGGTGTCCCTCACCCTGACCCTCTTACCAGCAGTGCTCCCCTCCTCCACTTTGCTGACAAAGATGCCCAACCCATGCTCGGAGCCGCCACGGACGCTGAAGCCCAGTTTGCCATCCACGCTCTTCTCCACTGTGATGGCATTGATGACATCACTCTCATTGCTGCTGGCTGTGGGGACAGGGGAGCAGATGAGTCGCACACGCTACGTGTGAGCAACGGCAAGGGGTGTCTTTCTTGCTGGGAACATCCCCAGGCCCAGGACAGCCCTCCCTGCCCCTAGATCCAGGGAATTCAGCCATTGGGGCCCTCCTGGCCGTGGGGGTGGGCAGGGGGCCGGGACACCCCACGCACCTTCGATGGGGGCATTGATGAGGATGACACGGCCCATGGGGGAGGTGGCACGGCTGCTCCGGGTGGTGCCATTGAGCAGGCGGCTCTGCTTGCTGAGGAGGTAGCGGGGAGCCAGGCTGGCCTCACTGCTGGAGCTCAGTGACCGGCTGCCTGTCGTCATCCCCGACAGCACTGCGTCCCAGTCCTGGGCCATGGTGGGGCTGGGCACTCCGGTGTCCCGGCGTCTGGCTCAGGGCTGGCTGAGTCCTCACAGGGCCAGGGCTGCCCGTCAGCCAGCGGGGGACATGGCATAGTCCAGAAGCACATGCCCGGGCTTGGGCACCGCTCTTTTTTAGCAGTGCAATGCTGGGGGCAGCTGGCCTGGGTACTCGCTGCTGGCAAGACAGGTCCCAGGCACAGCAGCACAGCCTGGAGGGACAAGGAACTTTGTGACCCCTTCTCCAGCCTCATCCCTTCCCGTCCTATACTGTCCCAAGGATCAAGCTGTCACATAGCTCCTGGGCATTACCATGGGGGTGTGGGTACAGGCTGCCCTGCCCTGGGGTAAGGATTCTGGGGTGAAAAGAAGTGTAAATCTGGAACAGGGGATGCAAAGGGGCTTTACCTAACAGCATAAATCCGGAAAGGCCCCAGAGAGGGGACATGGGGACATCAGCTTTATGCTAGAGAGCAGGACCTGATCCCTCTGGCCATTTCCCATCCTCCCTGGAGCCCCTCTGAATTCCTAACACCATGCGGCTGGAGATGGGTGCGCCAGTCCCCAATGCAGTTCCCGAGGGGATTTTCCAGGCGTGGGTGAAACGCCACCACGGTGCTCCCCCCCACTTCATTCCCCGCTCGCCCCAGCCTGACCTCAATAAATAAGTGATGGCCCCGGCTCCGGGGACACGCCGGTGTCCCCGCCGCTGCCAGCCCCCCACAGCGCCCACCCACTACCCCCCGCCAGCATCAGACGGGGGTGCCCTCTCCCCGATGGGGCGCAGGGGACCCCCTACCGCCGTCCCTCCCTCTCCCCCGCCCCGTGCCCTCCTCACCTGTCCCCATGGTGCCACCTGCGAAAGAGACACCTGGCAGCAGCGCGGGGGGGAAGGCGAGGCCGGGGGGCAGCACCGCCTCCTGCCCCCCCGGCCGCGGNCGGGGCTGGCCTTGCAGCTGGCGCGGGGGGGGCAGTCCCGTGGGTGTCCCCCGCGAGGGGGTCTGGGGGCGCGTCCCCCGTCGAGGTTGCATGTGGCAAGGGATGTGGCGTCCCCCCCGACCTCCTCCCTTAGCGCAGAAC
>VWZP01001962.1:1671153-1765997 GCA_013396995.1 Dicaeum eximium
GGGAGGCGGGGGCGGGGGCCAGCGCGGGGGGGCCGCCGCGACAACGCCGGCGTGAGGGGCTGTGGGGGCACGGCCGGCGTGGGGACACGCACCCACATGCACACGCACCCCATGCACCCGCACGTCCACGGCATGCGTGTTCGTGCCCTTGCGCGCACTCACGGACACCCACGGAGCGCCGCACGCGCGTGGACGTGGCCCCGCTCACACACGCGTGTTCCGGCACGCGCCCACTCCCGCGGAGGCGCGGTCCCCGCGCAACGACCGCGACACGCGTGGGCGCCAACGCGGCGCGTGCGAGCGCGGCGCTACGGACACGCGCGCGCGCGCGGTGCGGACATCGAGATCCCGGGGACACGCGCGCGGCTGACACGGGGACGCGCGGAAACGCGCACGTGAACACCCACGTGCAAACACACGCGCGCACGAGCACCCGAGCGAGCGGACACGCCGACGTGCGGGCACACGCGCGCGGTCACGGGCAGGCGCGTGCGCGCCCACGGGCACGCCCACAGGAGCGCGGGAGGGCCANGTCACGCGTGGCGGGAGGGATGCTCGGCGCGGGAGGGAAGGGAGCAGAGCCCCGCTTCTGGTGGGGAAGGGCGGGGGTGGAAGTAGAGCCGTGCCGGGTGTGTCGCTGCCTTGCCGGGAGGGACATTCCTCCTTCCAGTGCCCTTCCTCACTCCGCTGTCCCGGTGCTGGCAGCAGCTGCGGCCCCGAAGTGGTGGGTCCCTGTCCCCTCCTCTGTCACCGGGCTGCTCTGCTGGGGTGGCGGTTCCCTGACTTCTGGTGGCCGGTGTAAGCGAGGTCGGGGGTTTCTCTTTGGCGCATTGCAAGGTGCAGTCCCGTTGCAGGTCACACCAGCCACAAACTGCCTCATGCTGGGTGGGCTCAGGAGTCGCTGCTGAGCTCCTTTACGAAGGGGCGTCCTGCTCACCCCTTGTTCCCCCGGGCTGGGGGAGCACCGGAGCTGCTGCAGCAGGGATGTGGGGGGGACATACAGGCACCACATCCCATATAACCCTTTCATCCCCTGCCCTGACAGAAGATGCCACCGTCCTTGCCTGCCACTATCAACATCCAGGAGCCCCGCTGGGACCAGAGCACCTTTCAGGGCCGGGCCAAACACTTCTTCATGGTGACTGACCCCCGGAACCTGCTGCTCTCAGGGGCTACGCTGGAGGAAGCCCGGCGGGTGGTGGAGGACTACAGGTACCCACTGGGAGGATGAACGTACCCTCAGCACTGCTCCCAGGCAGGAGCCATGCCCAGGAGTGGGAATAGGAGTGATGCTGGCCCCCCTGGCCAAAGCCCAAAGAACTGCCTGGCTGATGCCTAAGGCATCTCCCAGCTGCTGCAAATGGTGTGGGGGACCAGTTTGGCCATGTGTGCTGGCAGAGGGTCTTTCAACAGGTGTTACCCTTACCTGGCAGGGCAGGCACCGTACACCCTGGGCTGACAGAGGACCAGCTTTGGCGGGCCAAGTACATCTACGACTCGGCTTTCCACCCTGACACGGGCGAGAAGATGATCCTTGTGGGACGCATGTCTGCTCAGGTCCCCATGAACATGACCATCACCGGTTGCATGTTGACTTTCTACAGGTACCTGTCCCCTCCTCACCCCAGGACCAAGAGGATGCCTGGAGGATCCTCCTGGCTCTGGGGTGAGGAGGGGACGTGTCCCGTACCCCACTGGTACTTGTGCTGTAGGAGCGTGGGTGGCATCCCCCAGTGTCTCCAGCATCCTCCTCTCTCCGGCAGGACCACACCGGCTGTGCTGTTCTGGCAGTGGGTCAACCAGTCCTTCAACGCCATTGTCAACTACACCAACCGCAGTGGAGATGCACCCATCACCCCCAGGTAAACATCTCTCTGAACAGGTCCTCAAGGCACCCCAAACACCAGGTGGGTGCCTTGAATAGCAGGGAACTGTGAGGTGGGACAGTGGAGACCTGGTGAAGGCAGGGGTGGATGCCATTGGGGCTGTCAGGGTTAGTGGTAGAGCTGAGAGACCTCTTGAAGGTCATGCTGTTCCTTCCTTTGGAGGGGCAACTGGGATGGGGAGAGCCTGGCTTACTGGTGTCACTTGCTGCTCTTTCAGCCAGCTGGGGACAGCCTATGTGAGTGCAACCACGGGGGCAGTTGTCACAGCACTGGGACTCAAATCCCTCACCAAGGTAAGCTGATCCTTGGCCATTGCAACTGGGGGATGTGGACCCTCCCCATGGGATCTCCCTGAGCTCTGAGCTGAGCAGGGGATTCACCTGGAGTGGGGAGAAGATGAAGACAAGGGGTTTGCCAAGATTGCCTACATAAGACAGCTGCTCTCCCCAGTGATGGCTGTGGAGATAGCCTGTCTCTCCAGCCTTGCTCTGGATGTGTCTCTAGGCTTCTCTCACCCCTCAGCCTCTGTCCAGGCCTGGAAGGGGACCTGAGACCTCCCAAACCCTTTGGTCTGTGCAGCTTTTACCAGCTGAGAGTTCAGGAGAGAAGGGAATATTTTTCCCCCAGTGGGGCTGGGACACCCCAAGGTCTTGCAGGAAGAGAGAGGCAGACCTGGGGACAGCCAGCTCTGCCCCCAGACCCTCTACATGACATTCTCCTGCTTTTTCCCCCAGCACTTGCCAGCCATCATCGGCCGGTACGTGCCTTTTGCAGCCGTGGCAGCTGCCAACTGCATCAACATCCCGCTGATGAGGCAGAGGTGAGCCCCTGGGTGGGACAGGCTTGCCTCAGGGTAGGCACTGCTGGGGAATGCAGGGACTTCCTTGCTGATCCTTAGCGTGAGGGGTTGGCTTGAGGGTACAAGCACCTGATTGCAACCCAGGGGGTTACTGGTCCCTGTACAGCCCTTTTGAGGACTGCTGCCAAATGTGAACCTGGGTCCAGCTGAGACCTTCTCTGATTTGTTGTGTAGCCAGCAGATGGGGATGCCAACCTCCCTTGGCGACACATCCCTGTCCTATTTCCTGATCCCCTCCCCCTTGTGAGGGTGCCCTTGCCCTGTGGCCCCCTGACCCCCTCTGTTCCTCAGAGAGCTCAAGCTGGGGATCCCTGTCACGGATGAGAATGGGAACCGCCTGGGTGAATCCACAGCAGCAGCCCAGAAGGCCATTTTGCAGGTGGTGGTGTCCCGCATTGGCATGGCAGCGCCGGCCATGGGTGAGTGTCCCTTCCTCCACCTCTGCTGGGGGATTGCAGCTGATCCCTGCAGCGTGGGATGGGGTCCCACTGCTGGCAGGGGGCTGTGAGCACTGGGAGCTCATCTCCTTCCTCCCTGCCTCAGCCATTCCACCGGTGATCATGAGCATTCTGGAGAAGAGAGCTTTCCTGAAGGTACCAGTGAACCTGGGATGGGCGGGTGGCCATAGGGACACCCACCAAGCTTGGCACATTGTTGGCACCCCTCAGGGCTGGCACCCTCTTGGGGAATAGACACCTTCCCACCCTGTCCACCGCACTGACACATCCTCTCCCTGTCCCTGGCAGCGGTACCCGTACCTGAACGCTCCCCTGCAGGTCGGCCTGGTGGGACTCTGGTAAGTCCTCCCCCACCGATGGGCATCGCTGCCCTGGGCAGAGACCAAGCCCAAGTGTATAGGGCAGTGCTGCTGGGAACTCTGCTTGGCAGTGGGGAAAGAGAACTGCCCCAAAGTTTCCTGGGGGGATGCCAGAGCTTGGCCAGGCTAGTTGCACCCATGGCAGATGGGATATGAGGTTCTGGGGCCAGGAGTTGTTTTGCTTCATCTTGGTGTCTCAAGCCTGCCATGGGCTCCTGCTCAGCATTGCTGTTCTCCCACATCACTGGGGGACAGACTTTGCCCACCTCAGGAGCCAAATGCAGAGTCTGGAGCTTGGAGAGGGCATCTCTGTAGCTCTTTCCTGGCTGAACACCCAGCACAGCTCTGGGCTGCCTCGTTGCTGCTCTGGGATCAGGCCATGGGTGGGTGTGGATGATTTATGCACCCCAGCTTCACTTTTCCATGTCTTTTCCTTGCAGTTTGGTATTCGCCACCCCGCTGTGCTGTGCACTCTTCCCACAGAAAAGGTACAGGCAGGCACTTTGCCTGCACGTGTGGCTCCTGTGTGGGGTGGGGCTGCTCTCTGACTCCCAAGAGATTCTTTTGCTTCTTGGAGCAGTCAGGGGCTAAAACCTGTGCGCACACATCTCTGTGCAGAGGCAGCAGTGCAGACACAAGGGTCTCTGCTGGGCCATGGGGACAGCGTCCCATGGGCTGCAGCAGGGAGTTTCCAACCTGAGTCCACTGGTGGGTAAACCCCCTCCATCCTCTGTATCCATCCTCTGTTTGCTCTACAGCTCGATGCCTGTGAGCAGCCTGGAGCCTGAAGTCCAAGATCAGATCCGGAAGAAGGATCGATGGCTGGAGACCGTCTACTTCAACAAGGGGCTCTGAGCAGGGCCGTGGGGTGGCCGAGATGTGCCCCACAGAGCTGCTGGGCCAGCGCATTGCTGAGCTTTGCCCTTCGGATCCCCTCGGGGCTGCCGTCGCTTTCCCTTGGCCGTTGCGTGTCCGTAGGTCCCAGGTGCTCAGCCCTGCTTCCTGGGGTGCCTGCAGCCATGCAGCACCACACCAAACCCCGTCCCCATGCCCGGCTCAGCCCTGCTCTGGGGACTTCCCGGCTGGCACCCTGGTGCACTCCTCTCTGCGTGTGCCTGTAGCTCTGTGCAGTGCACAGGGAAGTGCGGGCAGCAGCACCAGGGACCTTGTGAGCTGGGGTCGAGGGAAAAATAAAAGTGAGACGAGGAAGAAAATGGTGCTCCCCAGCTTTAGGAGGCAGCAGAGAATCAGGAATTGAAGGTGGAATACCTCTGCAGGCACCCTACAGTGCCCGGGGTTCAGCAGCTGGTGTCTGGGGATGGCAGGGCAGCTTCTGGAGAGGAAAACTCCCCATGCCCAGAATAGCTGGGGGTGAGTGATCAATTGCACGTAGTGGCTTGAACTCAGAGTGGGGGGCTCTCCCAGCCCAGGCATGTGCTCCCAGCTCACCTTCTGCTCTTCTCCAGGCTGCTCTGGGGATTTAATCAGGCTTTCTGCTGCTTCCGTCCCCAGAGCAAATGGTACATTTTAATCCCAGTAGAGTCTTGGTTTTTATTTTCATTTTAATGCCATCTGCATTCAGGGCTGGGCTTCCCCTGAGGGGTTACTCTACCCCCTCCTGGAGTGCTTGCTTTCAGGTGGACCTTCTCAAATAGCTTTAAGTGCACTGTGGTTTCCTCTAGATATTTTTTTTATATATGTATAATGTACCTATATATACCAAACAATAAAGGCAGATTGTTTATACAAAACCAACAGCAAAGAGAAGTGTGCTGCTCGCTGCTTTGTCTAAGGTGGAAAGGGACTGCTGTTGGGGTGAGGATGGGAGCAGGAGGCTTTTGAGGTGCCTCTGCACCCCCTGGGGCTGGGTTCTACTCCCTGCTTTCCAGCCTGCTGCCTTTGCAGCAGCTCTGGCTGGCCTGGCATGTGTTTAAGCTTATCCAGCTGTCAGGAGGGCTTTTTTTAGTACAGTCGGCTTTGGACCTCGCCGCTGTGCAGAGCTTTGCTAAGCTGCTGCCCTGGATGCTGCTGGTTTGGAGAGGCCAGAGCTGCACCCTGGCTCTGCCCACACTCACACCTCCCTTGCAGCCTGTTCAGAGGACAGTCCAGGCCCTGCTCCTGTGCCTTCCCTTCAGGACTATTTTTATCCCACTTTCTATGTACAGCTATGGGAGAGCACACTGGAGAGCACATTGCTGCTGTCTCAGACCCTGGTGAGCCTGTGGGCAAGCAGCTGGCTCCCCCTCAGCTTTCTGCCTGACCAGGACAGTCAGAAGGAGGATGGATGTCCATCCAGGGAGAGGAGAGATGGAGGCACCCGTGCTCTGCAGTGCCCCTTGGTGAAGGATGGAGGAGCGAGACCGCTGCGAAGGCCAAGACGGGCAGAGACAGCAGTGACGAGATAAGGGCCAGGCAGCCCGATGCCACCAAAGCTGGCAGGGGCTGGCAGGGGCCAGGCTTGAGCTGCTCCCCTTGAGGGGCAGCCACAACACCTGCACCCAGCACCTGCCCAGGGTGGGGAAGTGAGTGGATTGGGACAGGCACATCAGGGATCTGTCCCCCTCCTGCTCCCAGCCCCGGAATATTGCAAATATCTCCCAAGAGCCAGCCATTGGCAGCTTATAAATAATGCAGCCCCTTGCCGTGCAATAAGGGCTTGTCAGTAGCTATTCTGCTCTCATAAATTAAAGATGAAAAGGTACAAGGCTCTTGCCAGAAAAATGAAGACAAATTTTTAATAGCTTGCCAAGACACAGGGAGATGGAGCGCTCAGGAAAAATGAATTACGTTTTTATTATGTGTTTTATTGTGGTATAATTGAACGGGATTATCTGAGAATACAATATATTTCCAGAGCAGTGTAAAGAAAACAAAAATAATGATGACACCTGCCTCCTCCCACACACCCCACTCGGCTTTGCAGGGACACCCTCCTTGTGTGTGCTGGCTGGGAGCTGGCCCTGAGCTGCTGGTGGCCACGAGAGGCAGAGATGGAAATGGGAGGGACATGGGACCAGAGACACATGCTCAGGGTGGCTGGGTCTGGCTGAATGGGTCTGGCTGGGCCGAGTCTGGGCTCACCCCAAGAACCCCCCAAGAGCTGTGAGGCTGGCACACAGGGCAGTGTGGTGTGGTAGTACTCGGCCACACAGAGCCACTGAGTGTCTTTCATCTGTCACCTACTTTCATTCCACCCCTGAGATCCCCTTTGGTCGGTCCCACACCTGTGTAAGCTGGGCACCACTAGGCAGAGACGTGAAAAACTCAGTTCTGGAGCGTTGCAGATCTGGGCTGCTGCCCTGCAGAGCAGCCACGGTGTCTGCTCTCTCCTGGAGCTGGCAGTGGTGCAGACTCAGCCACTTCACTGCACTAGGGAGAACCTGTCCCCGAGGATTCCCCTGACTGGGGGAGAGAAAACTCACTTGGCCAGTGAGTTTTGGGGGGTTGACAAGCCCAAAAGGGACACTGCTGCCTCTCTGGGGGAGCCCAGGATGCAGCAGTGGATGCAGGAGAGGAAGGATGCTCAGTCCCTTCCCGAGCAGGCTCATCACAGAGGTCAAGGGCCAGTCCCAGAAAGAGAGCAGCTGGATGTCCCAGGGGTGCCGGGGGTGCTGGGCGGCGCTGGGCTGGGGACATCGATTGGTCGCTGGCATTTTTAATGAGCTGCCCGACCACATGCTTTAACCTTGCCCATAATGAGGGCGAGCAGCGGCAATTCCTCCCGCCTCAGCCGGCTCCCCCAGCCTTAATGAGCTAATCAATACTTGTTCTCAGCTTAATTTCCAGCTAATTGCTCTTTAATGACGCCTGGAAATGGGTAGCCTCTTGCAGGGGGGAGTGGGCAGGCTGCCCCTCCCCAGTGCCCGTCCCCAGTGGCAGGGGGTGCCGGGGTGCTGGCAGCGGGTCACCTTCCCTGGCTGCGTCCCAGCCCTGCTGGCGCTCCCGGAGGCTGGGAAAGGGAGGGTGGCAAAGGCGACAGCGGGCCCGGTGCTGCTGAGCTGGCAGCACCCTCCGGAGCACCCGGCCCGTCTGGGGGGGCCGTGCAGCCCTGAGCACCCGGGCAGGCCGAACAGAGGCTCCCACCAGCACAGGAGGGTGTGCCCAAGCCCCTCAGACATTACACTGCGGTGAGGGCTCCCAGGCTCGGCTCACAGTGGGGCTTTCAGAGCGCAGGAAGGTAAGGGCGGTGCGGTGAGGAGTCCGTGCATCACTCCAGGCTCCGCAGCCCCCGGGTACGGGGTCAGTGTCACCGCAAGGGGCCGGGGACGAGGCCAGCAGTGCCCTGGAGGTGGCAGCAGAGACCCCGCAGCCGCCTGCCCGCACCGCCACCGCAGCCCTGAGGCGGGACAGCCCCGCGGGGCGGGCGGGACACGCAGGGCCCGCTCTGCTGCGGGGCCGGGGAGCGGGGGGAGCCGGGCGGGTCACGGCGCGGTGGAACCCTTCTCACCTCACCCGGCACCGCAGTGTCAAAGTTGGCACGATCGTGCCACTGAGGGGACGTGCTGGGAAGGCAGCCCCCGCCGTCATTTCGGTCCCTCTCCCCCGGTTATTAGGCTTGCGCTTGGATAGGGCTGGTGGGAAAACCTCAGGAAACGGCTGATTCCCGCTGGGATGGAGCTGAGGCGCGGCTCTTCCCGGGACCCCGGACAGTCTGGGCACCAGGGCGTCCCTGGCCATTCGGCCACCGCGCCTCGGGGCCGGGTGACCCTGCACACAGCTGCAACCGCTTCCCCAAGAATTTGCTGACGGGTTGGTTCTTCAGAGGAATTTGGTCTGGAAAAGCCTGGAGAAACCTGAGCCTGGCTGCTCCCTTGAGCGGGTCCGGCCTGGCACGCAGGCGGGGGTGACCTGCCTGCTGCCCATGCCCTGTCCCCGCAGTGGAACCCTGGAATGTGGCTGGGGCCCCTGGAGAACCACTCAGCCCTGGTGCGGGCTGGCCGGAACCGGGCTGTTTCAGGCTGTCAGACAGCATGAAACACAGAGTGTATTTGATGTGAAATGAGAGAGATTTGGTTTATTATCAGAAGGAGACCCCCACGGCTGCAGGCAGTGTGCTGGCAGCATTCTGTCCCAGGGTCTCTGGTGACATTTGCTTCTGCTGTGACATAACCCACATTCTCAACCCCACCAGCCCAGCCCCAATGCTGCTCGCCAGCCCTGTCTGACATGACGTACATTGAGTCACTTGGCCTAGGACTGTTTTTTCCAGAGTGTATTCTTCCCTTGGCTTCGTCTGCCGTAAACCCCAGATTGCTCTGGGGTGTCTGGGGGATCAGCCCAAAGCTGTGGGGGGGTCAGTGGGGCCAGGAGCAGTGTGGTACCCCTGGTTGGATTTGATGTGTTTCATTCTGAGGGCAGAGCTCTGGAGGGATGCCAAGGATGTGGGCCTGCACCCTCATCCTTGCACCCATGGACTCCTGGCTTCTCTGGGACCATCACAAGATGAGAAAACAGTGATGGGGAGCAACACACCAGGAAGAGAGGAGGAGGTTTTGGTGCTTTAGGCTCAACCTTCAAAGCCCAGTTCCAGGAGCTTCACTGGGCTCACAAAAAGTAAGGAAAAAGGAGAGATAACTAGCCAGCACTAGTAGGGAGCTAGGGATGCAATTTACCCAAGTGCCAGGCCATGCAGGGCTGTGATCTCCCTTTTCCCCACAAAGCTGTCAAGCAACATAAGCCACAAACTCCATTTGCAGCCGCAGCTGTGTTGATTGACTTCAGGTGTGATTGAGCAGAACTTGTTAAGCACAGGTTAGCTCCTCCACCCCTCATTCATAGCTGCTACTGTTTATTAACACATTCAATAGTCTCATTAAGCAGGAGGTTTAATTAACTGCCATGTTTGAGCTCCATCTTGTTGAGCTAAGCTAAGCTGCCCTTAGCTTTCTGTTTCTGAGTTGTATTGCTGCACATCTGGAGTTGTTCCTGCCCAGAACCGTGTTTGGATTTCACCTTTGGCCAGGGGTTCTCCCCTGTTAGTGTCTGATGCTGCGGTGATGCCCAGGTGAATTCAGCCACCCAGGGGCCATGATAATCCCATGCAGCCCAGGAGGCTCAGCACTCCTGTCAGGGGGCTCAGCACTACCGTCTGTCTTCTCTCTGCTCAGGCTCTGGCCCAGCTCTGGGGCTGTGTGTAGGAAAACCTCAGCCCTTCCCGACTTTTTCCCTGCTCCCAAAACAGCTGCAGTCCCAGCTGCTCAGCAACTCGTGGATGCTGGACCCGAAAACTTGTGGCATGTGGAGACTGAAGTCAATAGGCTGGACAAGGGGAGCCAGGGAGGGAGGCAGCCCTGAGCCAAGGGGCTGGGGGCCACAGAGGGGGAGTGGGATGTGAGGCTGAAGGCAGAGCTGGCAGGAAACCCCGCTCTGCAGCAGGGGGCTGGAGAGGGGAGTTTGGCCGCAGAGGCAGACTTAAGGGGCTGAACCTGCCGCATTTTCCGTCGTTAGACATGGCTGGATTCACAACGTGACCGAGCTAAAGCCCTGGAACCCGGAACGAATTTGTAGGAGGGTGCTGGAAAGCAAAAGCAGATTTTTGCAACATGGTGAAGGAAACCAGATCTTTAGAGGGGTCCTGATTTGCTTGAGCTTCACGGAGGAATTAAATCGCACAAATTCCTTGCCTGGAGAGGAGCGGGCTGTGCGATCCCCCCCGGCACGGCATCCGGAGCAAGATGCAAATGCACGGTGCGTGTTTGTGCAGCAAAGCCATGCTGGCTCCCCACTCCTCAGAGCCAGTTCCAGAGGGAAACTGAGGCAGGGAGCAGCAAGGCAGCTTGCTGGGGAGGTCTGGAGTCCCAGCCCTGTGCACATGGGTTTTGCACTGCTGTGGCATGGAGCAGCCCCACCATTGCTCCCAATAGCTCCACTCCAGCCAAGGGAGCACCGTGGCTTGCACCCCAATACCCCCTTCAAAGGTGGCTCCTGGGGTGAGGCGAGTGCAGACATCCCCTGGGAGTTATCCCCATTTGCTTACAGCAGCTGCTCAACTTTTCAGTCTGTGTTTCCTAACCAAATTACAGGTTGAGAGACGCTTTTGACCACTTCCTTAGCCATGCCCACCTCTCCCATTCACTTGTCCCCGAGGACTGCTGCCAAGTTGTACTGCAAAGGAGGGGACCCCAGTCCCTTCCTGCCCCATGGATGGGGCGGAGCATTAGCCCAGGTCCCCCCAGCACACGGCTCGGGGTGATTCCAGCGGGGAGGTGCCGGTGCCGGGAGCCGCAGCGGCGGAGCCCCGGGGCCAGGCTGCGGTGCGTGGCGGGACCCCGGCAGGGAAGGGGTGCCAGCCAGCCCGTGTCCCGGTCCAGGGACGGGCCGAGGGCCCGGAGAGGGGCGGGGGGATTCACGTTTCGCTGACATCACGGCGGTGCTGGAGCGGCCGGGGGCCGACAGCCCTGGGGGCCAGCAGCCCCGCCGCCACGGCCACTGCGCACCCGCGGCCCCCGGCACCGGCGCCCCTGGTAAGTGGCGGCTCATGGCGGGGTGGCTCCTGCGGGACCCCAAGGGACGTCGTGCCCCTTCCCAGAACTCTTCCAGCACTCCCAGCGCCTGCACCCCAGATATGAGGAGCCAGAGACCAACTTTGCAATTTCCCCGTACCCTTTCTCTGGCCCCCCCGCATCCATCGGGGGATGGAGCTTTACTCCATACGGACTGGGGTAGGGTGGGCGGGGGGAGGGCTCCGCAACCGGGACCCTCTGCCCCTTCCACCCCTGGGACGCCTGGTGGTCTCTGGTGAACGGGTCAAATCTTCACGGTTTGTCATCCGGGGGATGTATCTGTAACCCACTATCCGGGCCGTCCCCACCCCAGCTCCGGGCTGTGTTAGCCCCGGGAGTGGGGGGTGTCGCTGGGGGGCTGCCGGCTGCCCTTCAGTGCTGTTCCCAGCGGGACAGGAGGGGACAGCCTGTCTGCCTAGGTCCCCTCCCCAGCCCTGCTCGCTTATGCTGAGTCCCCTGGGGCGCAGGACCATCATTTCACCCCGTCCCAGGGAAGGCAGCCGGGGTATAACAGTGGGCAGGGAGGGATGTTCGCAAAGGGAGTCGGTTCATTGTCACCCTCTCTGGGGACAGGCTCTGAGATGCCACGTTTTCCCCCCCAGGGAGAGATGGGAAACCTGGAGTAGATCAGGTTCTTCTTTCCCTGAGTAGGTAATGCAGGCTTGGGGCTTTGGGTAGGGGCCCTGCTGTGCTGGTACAGGCTGATCACACTGGGTCTGATGTCAGTCCAGTGGTTGCTCACCTGTGCACTGAGCTCCTCCATGCTCAGCCTCAGTTGCCTGTGTGATAACTGAGGGGGTCACAAAAACTTCTGGGCAGTGGGCATTTTTTCCCCTGCTCGAGTAGGTGGTGCCTAAAAAGAGGGGTTACAGCACAGGGGGGGAAGGAGAACAAAGGCCAGGTGTGATTGGGACCCTCCTCCTGACTCGGCTGGCTCCAGCACAGAAAAGCACCTTGTCTGCAGGGTCAGCTACTCCATTGTGCTTGTATGGATGGTGAGGGAGGAAAAAAGTGTTTGTGACTCTTGCAAAGCAATGGGGTAAGAAAGGGGCTTGAGAGCAACTTTCTGACAGGCGACCAGGGTATGAACAAGCTGAACCATAACGTTGTAGAACAGCCTGTCCAGTGCCCTGCCTGCCCTGTGACCTCCCAGGCTGTGCTGGGGTCACAGTAGGCTGGACTTTGCATCCTGGGCTGCCAAGGGAGCAAGGAGAAACGTGATGGGCTGGGGTCATCAGCACTATCTCTCCAGAAGATGTTCAGCATCTCAGGGCAGGAGCTGGCTGGGGAGCTCCAGGGTGCAGAGGCTGTGACTGCAGAGCTGGGGGTGAGAAGGGCTGGGACCAGCCCTCCCCTGCACATCATGCAGTGCTGCTGCTCAGAGCAAGCCAGCCAGGAGACGAAGGAGTGGCAGACACTTCCTGCACCAGTAACACACTTTCTCCCTCCTTACAGGCCAGGATGGCTCCCCAGATCTAGACAGGGAGACCAGAGCAGTGCCAGAAATCTCCATCCAGGTGACAGTGGGACTGGGACAGAGGAGCTGCTGTGAGGATGTCTGAAGCCAAGCCCCTCAGCATCTCTTGCCTCGTGCTTTCCTTGCTCTCCTTGCACTGGGCTTTGCTCCAGCTGGGCCAGGCTTTTCCCAGCACTTCTGACTACCTCCAGCGGGGCTGGCAGCGGCTGCTGGAGGAAGGGGAGGGCTGCACCGAGTGCCAGCCTGAGGAGTGCCCCATGCCCCGCGGGTGCCTGGCTGGCACAGTGCGGGACGCCTGCGACTGCTGCTGGGAATGTGCCAACCTGGAGGGACAGATCTGTGACCTGGACAACACCAACCACTTCTACGGCAAGTGTGGGGAGCACCTGGAGTGCCGGCTGGACGCCGGGGACCTGCGTCACGGAGAGGTGCCCGAGCCCCAATGCGCCTGCCTCTCCCACACGGCCCTCTGCGGCTCTGACGGCAAAACCTACGCCCAGATCTGCAGGTTCCTGGAGGCTGCCCACGCCCACCCCGATGCCAACCTCACCGTGGCCCATGAAGGTCCCTGCGAGTCAGGTAGTGGCTCTGGAGCTGTGGGAAAGACAAGCGAGGGGGTCTGGCTTCACTGTTTCACCTGGCAGCAAAACCAGAGACGGGACTGCACTGGGGCTGCTCCATGCAGTGTCAGGTTCCCACCAGTCCCCCCACCCTGCGGCTCTGGGGGAGCCCCTTGCAGATCCAATGCTTGGAGAAATCTGGGAGCAGCTTTGCCAAGAGGGAGTGGAGTTTATGGGAAGCAACAAATCCTGCTGGAGCAGATGGGGAAGTTCCAGGGAATTCTTAGCGAATTCTTGGCGGCAGGGCTGGGTTCACACTGGCCTGTTGCTCCCGAGAAATGTGCCTGCCTCCTGCAAATAGAAACCAGGGCTGGTTTGGCTCGGCTGTGTGATTTCCATCTCCCATTTAAAACTCAGGTGGGGGCTGAGAGGGGACAGTCTAGCAGGAAGGCCATGCCCCATCCTGCCCAGTCGGCCACAGGTCACCCAGTGCTGTCACTGCAGCCTGAGGGGTGTCAAGGTTGACCTTATTTTCTGTAGATCATCAGGTTTTTGACTGTTTTCCCAGGTATATTTGGAGGTAGAAACCTTCCCTTGCACTATGGCTCATGCTATGGGCCGGATCATTGAGCAGGTGTGTGTGAGAAGGGTGGTCCTCACTCTATCCCTCCAGGGAAGGGATGTGGGACCTGGAGCTGTTGGCTCCTTGTAGGAGATGGGGACCTGCTGACTCCCTTGATTGCTGGCGTGAGCCCTGTGTCAGAGCACAGGCCTCATTTGGCTGGAAGCTCAACTACCTCATCCCTCCTGACCAGCCTCAGGCTGGATGAACGCCCCTTGGCCTTTCTCCCACAGGAGGAGCCTGCTCCGATCGCTCAGGAGAGCTTTGCTTTGTGACAGTGCTGTCACTGCGCTCTTCCTGCTGCATGTGTTGCTTGAGCATCCTTGCACAAGTGGGGAAACTGAGGCCAGCAGCGATGGCAACCCTCCATGGACTGGGGGGGCCTGGGGAGGGAGCTCCCAGTCCCAGCTGTGAGGAGGGACCGTGTCCTTGCCAAGGTGAGGGTCTGCCTCACCTGGTCTACCTCCCACCACAGGAGGGAGAGGAGACAGACATGGGAAGGGTCTCAGCATCTCTATGTTGACCAAGTACTGCTGCTCCAGAGACCACCCCAAGAGAGCCCATGGCACCTGCCAAGGGTGGGACCTCTTCTGAGCCCACCCTGCTCTTCTCTACCCCTCCCCAGAGCCTCAGATCACCTCTCCTCCCTATGACACATGGAACGTCACCGGGCAGGATGTCATCTTCAGCTGCGAGGTCTTCGCCTACCCCATGGCATCCATCGAGTGGAGGAAGGATGGCACGGAGATGCTGCTGCCTGGAGATGACCCCCACATCTCTGTCCAGGTGAGGGCTGTGCCCAGGGCATTGAAGACGACCCTAGGGTGACCCAGTACTTCTCAGAGCTCATGGGCAACCAGACCTGAGAGTGGTCATACTCTGGGGATAAGCAGGGGTGTATAACTGGAGGCTGTATAACACGAGGACTAAGCCAGGGCTGGTGTCTCAGTGGTAGGAGCCATCAGGATAGCTCTCTTCTGTGATTTCCTCTAGTAATTTTTGAACTTACTCCTGCAGTATGGAATTTCCCACTTGCCTGCCTTTAGTTTTCTGTGAGTGCTGGCTTCACTCGCAGTCCCACTGGCAGGGCTGGAAAGAGGAACTCCTGAGTGCCTGACAGCCTGGATTGTCCTCTGGTCCCACCAGCACACTCAGGCAGTTCCTGCCCTTTTTTCCCATCAGCAGGGCTGCCCTCCCAGAGCTGGGAGGCCCAGGGGTCAGCGTCCTGCCTGTGGCCAGCCCAAATATAGCACCCTGCTGAGTGTACCTAGCTATTAGAGGGTGTGGGCAGAGGCAAAGAGGCCATGCACCTCAGCCAGGCACCAACAGGGAAGAAACTGTGGTGGAATTGATGGAGGGAGCCAGAGGAGCAGGTGGAACCTGGCAGCATGGCCCCCTTCCATCTTTCTGTCCTTCAAGCCTCTCCAAGCTTGTCGCAGGGTCCGACGTGGGATCTTCACCCCAAGCGGGACTACCCTGCCTGCTTGGAGGAAACTCTACTGTCCTCCACCCCTGGCCACCACACCATAATAGCAGCCTGCAAACACAGCTGCAGCCCAGCTGGGTCAGGAAAAACTTATTTATTCTTGGGGATAAACAGAAAATAGCATGGTTGCTGCCAGAGCAGTCCTGGGACCTCACTGCCTGCTGAAGCAGCAGACCTGGGGCTCTGTGGCACAGCCTCCCCCTCGCTTCTGCCACAAGTGCTGACAGAAATCCCCTTCCTGCAGTTCCGAGGCGGCCCCCAGAAATACGAAGTGACAGGCTGGCTCCAGATCCAGGGTGTGCGGGTGACGGATGAGGGCACGTACCACTGCTCCGCCAGGAACAGCGTCGGGGAGGTGGCGGCACCGGCCAGCCTGACCGTCTTCACTCCGGGTGAGCACCACGGCCTTGTCCCACGCTGTCATGGGACACGGGAAGGGATGTCTGGGCACAGTGCTCCAGCATGGCAGGAGCTGCTGGAGCACGGGGCTGTGCTGGGGATGCCCCAGAAAGCTGCTGGGCGTGGTTTGGCTTTGGACCTGGTGGGGAAGGGGACAGGCACAGCAGAGTGGCAATGTCACATTGTCCCCATGCTGCCATTTCAGACCAACTCAATCTGACAGACTTCTCCCTGCTGAAGCCCCACATGACACCTGAGGACTACGGGGAGAGTGAGGAGGACTACTACTAGCCCAGAGTTGGCATGTCCAGCTGCAGAGATCACCTTGCCCACAGCGACCCTTCCCTGGGGCTTGGGGGCATCTCTGGAGCAAGCAGCCTCTGGCCCAAAACTCCTTCTCTGAACAATCCTGGCACAGCAGCCTGTTTTTTTGGGGTGGGACACAGGGTGACACATCCTTTTGGAGTGCTGGGGGATGGGATATTGGCTGGTTGGTAATGGCTGGGACCAGGGACAGCTCTGCCTGGAGCAGGGTGGGTCTGTCCTCTGGCACTGAGTGGAGACACGATGGCAGGTAGGACACAGCGGGGACAGCTGTGCTGTGTGTGATGAGGACTTGGAGCTGGGGATGGAGACAGCCCCCTTTGGGAGAGTGAGGCCAAGACAGGTGCATTTTGTCCTGTATGGGAACCTGGATGGTTTTGGGGAAGCTGGAGCAGAGAGCTGGGACCTGACTGTGATAACCAGGGTGTCACCACCCCCCATCTGCTCTGTATCCCCCAAGCACGGAGACATCCCAGCTTCTCCCCGGAACCTGAGGAGCCTGCTGCCAAAACACCCTTCTCTTCTGTTTCGTTTTTAACCAGAAAAGTAGTGATTTGAGGAAACCAGGCACTTGTGGCTTTCAGAGCTGTCTTTTCTCCAGCTGAACCTCCCTTGTGGTCAGAAACTGTTTGGCTTTTTTTTGACTGACTTAATTTTTCCCTTCCATGCCTTTGACTGACTTCATACTTTCCTTTGTCATTTTGGTTGATGTTATTTAAAATATCCATGTAGGTCAAAGCCAAGGATGGATGACTGGATGGATGATTATGGGGGTGAGGAAGGGTGCAAACACTGTGGATGCTACCTTGTCCATTGTGCTTGAGTTGAGGAGCCCTCCTGCCCATCCCAGTGCTCACAGCTGGTCCTGGTGTGGGTTCTGCCCTTCCCACCCCACCTGGGAATGGGATGCCCAGCAGACAATCTCCTGGTGGTGATGCATCGACTCAAATTGCTGTACTCCCATGGGTTAGGATCCCATCCCACTGCTGCCCATTGTCATCCTGGGGTCCTAAGTTCTGTGACACTGGGGTCTCCACCCAGGTGACCACAGCTCTGTCAAGTGTGGAGCAGCTCTGTGCCGAGATGGTGTAGTAAAGGGATGCTCCAGTTTCCACTGGAAATATTATATTTTAAAAAATCCCACCTACCTTCCAGAGCTGGTGATTTAGAGCAAAGTTTTATTTGGGGGGAGCACAGGAAGGAAGCTCAGAACTGCACTGTGCTGCTCACTGTCCAGAGAGGCTGCCAGGACCCTTCCTGTGGGCATTCTGGGACTGAGCTCACATTCAAGGGGTGCTTTATCCCCCAAAGCAGCAGCATTTATAGGACTTCTGGTGCTCAAAAGCTCCATATGGACCAAACCACTCCCAGCTACTCAGTCCCAGCTCCAGGGAGGTCCAGAGCTGCGGCAGAGAGCCAGACCCCGTGAGAAAGGCATTGGCCAGACCCCAGGCAGGAGCAGGCAGGATGCAATAAGGCTGGCGGCTCGGGTCCCGTGCTACTCTCCTTCACATGTTTTTTCTTTCCTTTTCTTCCTTTTTCTCTTGAGAGCTGGCTCAGATGACACAATTACGGCACTGAAACCTGAACAAGCAAATAAAAGGGATTTGTCTGGAATTGGCAGCAGAGCAAAATTCCTGCAGACGGTGAGGCTGGGCCAGTTCTGGCCTCCTGCACCACAGCTTGATGGGGCACTGCTGCCCTGCCTGCTGGAGTGCCTGCCCTTTCTGGCAGAAACCCCCTTCTCAGCCAGAGAAATGCAAAAGCCATTGATGGCTCAGCTTCCCCTTCCATCTAAGAGTGTAACAAAATCCTCCTGGGCTGCTCCATCACAGTCAGAGGGTGTTCAGGAGGGACTAGGGACAGAAGTGTGCCATTGGCTTTTGTTTTTTTTGGGTGTAAAACATGCTTTCAGAGAAGCTGGGCCTTTTTTATCCATCCTGATCCCCTTCCTGTTTTGCACACAAATGAGTTGGTGGAACTGGGCCACACTCAGGCTGAGGCTGCCACGGGGAAATCCGAGAGCGTCCTGGAGCTTCAGCAGTCAAGAGCTGCTTGCTGGGCTCCCTGCTGGTGCCTGGGGCTGGCCCCCAGCCAGGGCTGCCATGCCAACCCTCCTCAGAGCCAGGCTTGCCCTGCCTGCGTTGGCACAGATCCAGGTGGTGCCGGGTGTGGGCGCAGCTTTGGTCTGGCTGGAGAGTGTTGGATGTGTCACACACTCCATCCCTGGCTCTCCATGTGCTCTGCAGGACAATGCCCTGCCTGGGCAACTGCGTTTGGGTCTCAGTCCTTGCCCTGCTCTGCTTCACACCCAGTGCCTCATACCCTGTAGGGAGCTGGCAGGGGATGCTGGTGGTTCCTGCCTGGCAGGAAGAGCGGTGGGGATGTGGTGACTGAGAAAAGGGGGGAATTAGAGGAAAAGCTCTTGCCCAAAATTAACCAAACCAAGGTCTGTGTGCACCAGACTCCTCGGATCCCGCTGTGGGACAGGGCTGGCTGGCAGGCTGGAGCTCAGCCAGTAGCTGAGCTCTGCTCCCCACAAGGTGAAGGGCAGCAGAGTGGCTCCAGGGGCACAGAGAGGGTTGGTGTCTCCTCATCCCAGCTCCCAGTCTTGCCATTTCCAGTCACTTAAAAATTAAAGAAGCCAATATTGCTGCACGGCTGGAATCGGTCACTGCCACAGAGCTTAATTGAGGTTATTTGTTGGCTCTAAAAACATTTGGTCACCTTTGCTGCTGGCTGCTCAGATGTTTCCTGCAGCCCTGCCCTAGGGAGGTGGGGGGGCACCCCAGGCTCTGCAGATGCTGTTCTCAGCTCCAGGCACCCAGAGGGTCCCAGGGACCTGACCAAACGTGGTGTCCGTGTGGGTTCAGTGGGTTCAGAGGGCGTGCCCCAAGAGCATGCAGCACCAAATTCCTTTGCTGGCCGATCTTCGGCACAGTTGATTCCGGGGGCAGAGGGGGCTGAGCAGCTCCTGCCAGCCCAGCCGGCTGCACTCAGAGCACCCGATCAGGTGAGCCCAGAGGTCAGGCTGATGTCAGGGACGGGGAGAGCTGGACCGGGAAGTGTTGACACGGCCACTGGCCCAGGCACGGCACCGACACCTCCTGGCCACCTGGGATGAGCAGGGTGCCGGTACTTCCCAGGGCACCAGAGGTCACTACGAGCCTGGGTACAAAGAAAGGGCGGCTTGTCCTGTCAGGAGCTGAAGGACCCTGGAGATGCACCCTGTGACCAGCTGCCAACCACAGGGTTTTGCAGTCTGCAGGGAAAACCCACCAAGTCAGGTAAGTAAATACACTCCTGTAACAAAAAGATGCTGCTCCTGTCCTTGGGAACGCTGGGACCTGCCCCTGTCTGGGCCTGGGCAGGAGGCACAAGGAATCACAGAATAGTTTGGATTGGAAAGGACCTTAGAGGTCATTTAGTTTCAACACCCCTGCCATGGGCAGGGACACCTTCCACTAGACTAGAGGTTGCTCAGGGCCCCACCCAGCCTGGTCTTGAACACTTCTGGGGCTGGGGAGTCCACAGCTTCTCTGGGCAACCTATGCTGGTTCCTCACATCCCTCACAAAAGAGAATTTCTTTCTAATATCTGACCTAATCTTACTCTTTCAGCTTAAAGCCATTCACCCTTTTTCTATCACTACATGCCCTTACCAAAAGTCCTTCTCGAGCTCTATTATAGGCCCTTTAGGTTCTGGAATGTGCTTTCAGGTGTTCCTGAAGCCTTTTCTTCTTCAGCCTACTCTTCTTCAGGCCCAACTCTCGCAGCCTCTCCAGCCCTCTGAGCATCTTCATGGCCCTCCTCAGGACTTGCACCAACAGGTCCAATCCTTCTCATGCTGGGAGCCCCAGAGCTGGACACAGCACTCAGGTAGGGTCTCACAACAGCAGAGGGTCGGAATCACCTCCCTCAAGCTGCTGGCCGTGCTTCTTGCGGTGCTCCCGTGCCTCCATCCCGGATTCCAGGTTCGTGCCACGGCCGTGATCAGCCGATGAACAGTGCCACCTCCTGGCAAAGCCACCGGCCAGCCGGGCCTGCCGCTGCGCTGGGCAGCCTGCGAGGGCACGGGGGCTTGGGCACCCCTGGAGCTCCCAGACCCCCAAATCCATCCATGCTCTTTCCCTGCCCCTGGCAGAACCTCTGCCTTGCTGGGAGGGGTGAGCACAAGGGACGAGAGTGAGAACTGTCGCTGGGGATGATCACCAGAGCCAGAGCCAGGGCATCCTCTTGGCACTGGCTTTGGATGGCTGCCACGGGCAGAGCTGGGATGGGGCAGAGCCTGGAGATGTTCAGCTGCAATCCTTGGGTGTCTGCGTTGAACTAGGGCTGCAAAAGGGTGAACAGCCCTCATGGCCACCCTGAGAATCCCCCACACCATGGGCATCTCCCATGGGAGATCAGTGGCTTCTGGCAGGGGCTCGTTGAGCCTGAGCTGATCACTGGTCATGCCTGGATGGAAGCAGCACTGTAACCTCACTCTGCAAATGGGTAAACTGAGGCACAAAGCTACTACACATGGAGAACTCAACCAGAGCCAGAGAGACCTTCAGGGCAGAGAGACCAGCTACCCCCAGGACTTCTGTCCCTAACCTGTCCCCACCCCTGCTGGGGGTGGCATTTTCCCCCTGTCTTCTGCACGGCACCTCTTCACCCTGCTGTAGTGGCTCAGAGAGAAAATAAAATAGCAAGACATCTTCCCTGCCTCCACCCAGCACTTATACTGCCTGATAAACAAAATGGAAATAAATCCTCCTGCGTTTGCAGCAAATAGGTCTCCATGGGGGGTTGCTTTCAATAATTCAAATGCTGTTGCAGAGCAGAGCCCACGCCAGTGGGTTTTAATAAACACAGCCGTAATGTGACATGCAATTTATTATTAAGCTTAAAACAGGAAGCAAAGAGTTTAATAAAAGCACCAGGTTCCCTGTATCAGTCACAGCAAGTGGCGGGGTGCTGGCTGTGGGGGAGGCTGGGCGAGCTGGCTGCAGGGACACAGAGCTGGGTTTGCTTTGCTGTGTGCCCCTCAATCTGGCACTGCAGGAGCCCTGGGCAGTGCGTGGAGATGGGAGCCAGAGCAGGGGGAAATGGGGATTATTGCAAGGACAGGGGTAAGGTGTGAAGTGCTGTACCCTGTACAGCTGCCCAGCCACCCAGAGAAGAGCTCTGTGCTGGCACCCCAGCTTGCAGCGAGGTCAGATTAAAGCCTTGGGTTCAACCCCTTTCTCCAAAACCTTCTCACCCACATCCCTTCCTAAGTCAGCTCCACCTGGGCAGCCCTTTTCTGCCTCACCCTTACCACCCCTGGGCTGCCTTTAAAGGAGGCAGAGGGGAAAGCTGAGCCTGCTGGAGACAGAGGCTGTGCAAGGTGAGATGATGCGAGGCGTGGGGAGCAGCTGGTGCCTGGTGCTGCAGCAATTACGTGTGCTGTCCTGTGGGCTGTGTGGGTGGCCCCTCCAGACATGGGTTTGTTCAAGGGCTGGTGAAAAGCAAGAGCTTGTCAGGGAGGTGGCTCAGCTGAGGTGGCTTGACAGGTCCAGCTATGTCTGGAGGCCCCTCTGTGTACAGGTGAGGGCTGAAGGATGTTGCACCATCCCAGGTTCATCACCTAGCAGGATCCAGATGCTGCTTTCTCTCTGTCCTTGCTGTAGGCCTACCTGGACATTTGAATGCTGGCACTTCCCCCCTGTGGCTTTTTTGCCTCCTCTCCTTGGTTTTGCATCCTAGCCGTGCCCTTTCTGTTTGGGAACAATCCTGCCAAACCCCAGTACCCACCCCTGCAGAGAACAGCACAGCAGGTGGAAGAGATGTGAGAAGTGGTGCAGGGACTGCCCATACTGTTTCTCCATGAAAATGGGGTTTGTGTGGCTGCCCCGTGCTGTGGTTTGAGGAGTGGCCTCAAGGAGAAGCAGTTCCCCTGAGGCAAGCTTTGCTTTTGTTATATTAGACAGCAGAAAGTCCCTTCTCTGCCAAGGCTGTGGGACATGGGGAGCTTTGTCCCAGCCCAGCCAAATGACAGCCCGAGGCTGAACCAGCTCCAGGCACCTGCAGCTCCTTCCAGCAGAGCAAGCAGCCTCCTATCTTAAGGAGGGCTTTCCAGCCAGATAAAGCCATGCAAGCAGTCTCTGTCCTCCAGCTTGGCTCAAGTGCTGGCAGAGCTGTGCGTGGGGCAGCTTTTGTGGACTCTTTAGCTGGTGTTGACAGCAGGGGTTTTACACTGGGATTGATGCAGGGTAACACCCTCTGGTTCTGCCAGCACCGGTGCCTGCTGGAGCCTGTAAAAGGTTTTAACTTGAGACTGCTTTTTTTTTTTTTTTTCTCAGCTCTGTCTGTTGAAAGCTCCACTTCCTCTGGCTTGAAAAGCCCAAGAGCTGCTGATGTGATTCTATCCATGACCATTACTGAGGCTGTGAGCGGGATGTTGAACCTGGATCCAGTGAAGGGACAGAGTATCTTGCCTGTCCCTTGAGGTGATGATCCCTCATTCAGGTGCAGATTCATCAGGAGCAGCACCAGCCCAGAGAGGGCTGGAGGGTCCCCACACTCTCCTTGCATTGCAGGTGACTTTTTGACCTTCACCTGTGGCCAAGTGGGGGAAAGACCTATCCTTAGTAGTGTGTGGGGATGGTCCTGGTTGTACCTCTGCTTGTGTGCTCATCTGATGTCCTGGGTTTGCTCCCTATGGTCTGGGCTTTCTCCTCTTCATGGGCATGGAATCTGGGACTGGGGTCTGACTCCCAGAGGGATGAAAGAGGGATGAGCTGGAGCAGGCAGTAATCCATGTGAGGGCACAACCTGCAGGGAGCACAGGTATCCTTCAGGAGTGCCTGGGGTGTGTTATCTCAAAGGCAAGGGGGTGCTCAGCAGGGACCTGCCTTATCTCAGTGCTGGTTGCTGTCTCTCCTCGCAGCCCTTTCTGCCCCGGGGCTGCTCTCTGTCACTTCTCTGCTCCGTAACAGCTGGAGGCAGGCGGAAATGGGAGCCCCTGTGCCTGGTCCCTGCCAGAGCTCACTGCTTCGGAAGTGGGGGGGGATCTGGCTTGCAATTACTGTGCCTTTGGCTTGGCAGGCCTGAAAGTGTGAGTGATGGGGTCTCTGCAGAGCAGCCCCTGAGCCCTGGTGCGTTGGGAAGGGCTCACACCCATCAGCAGCTTTCCCCAGCTGCCTGTGCTCTGCTGGTTTCAGTATGTGGGAGGGGAGCAGGGGACAGCAACTTTGGGCTACTTGTAAAAAACCCAAATATTCACCCGGCTGGATGTCCACATTCAAAGCAGAGCCTGAGCCCCCACCTTTAATAACCTCCCTCTCTCAGCTATGGCTGTGAGGAGAGGCATTCACTGCAACTTGCATATCCCATTGCCCCCATCCACCTTTCCCACTTTGCAGCCACACGTGGACACGTGGTGAAGGGCTGGGGTGGCTCCTCAGCATCTCTCCAGGACACCTGCTGGAGCCAGTCCTTCGCTCACAGAAGAGTTGAGTTGGGAAGAATAAAACAGAAAAATTCTGGCTTTGCATCTTAGCTGGTGTCAGGGGGACCAAGAAGGTCCAGGGAAGCCTGTCCTGGCATGTCCTGCAGGCCTGGTCTGGCATTTCCTGCAAGTACAGCTGCAGACAGTGGATTGAAGGTCTCCATGCCTGTAGGTAACAAACCATCAGCCACCAGACTGCTGCACTGCAGGATGGGAGTTCCAGTTCCCCTGCAATCATTTTGGGAGGAAGGATGCTGCCTTCCCTGCCCAAGGATGAAGGAGCCAGAAATGAGTGATGCCAGCTCAACAGGGCTCACTTTAAACACTGAGAAGATCCAAAAGCACTGAGCCCATTAGCAAGGTATTGTCAGGGGTTGTCCAAAGCTCCAGCTCTCTCCCACTGCCAGCTTGCCCTGGCCTTGGGGAAGGAAGGGTTAAGCTGCAGAGCTCAGCAAAACAAGTGCTCTCTGAAAAGTCAGCCAAGCTACCCAAATGCCGGCCTCCCCTCTGCCCCCACCCTTATCCATCTCTCTTATCTGCCCTGGGCAAGAGCAGGGCATTTCCCCTCCTGCGCTGATGAGGACCAGAGCTGGCGACAGGCGGAAGCTGCTGAGAGCGCAGGGCTCAAGGGAGGCCATGGCCGGGCTGTCCCAGCTTGGGGTGGCCTGTGTGGCTGCAGGTCAGAGATGTGGAGGGCTGGTACGGTCCACCACGGGGCTGGATCCACCGATGGATTCCCTGTCCTGGCTGTGTCACACCCCGGGTGCTCCAGCAGCGCCTCATTTCTGTCTCACACACCCCGTGAGCCGCTGGGTCTCAGCCCCCGGAGCGCCGGGCTCACAGCAAGGGGGTTATCGGCTCTGCAAGGGTTAAGTACCCTCTGGGCACTGATACCTGAGGGCACAGCAGCCCGGTTTGGGGCGGCTCATGCAGTGCAGGCGAGCTGGGACTCAGTTCTGTCCGTGCTGGGCTGGGGTGGAAGGCGGCAGGGTGCTGGAGCCAGCGAGGGCTGCGGCGGGAGCGAGGTGCCAGGGCAGCTCCGGCAGCGTGAGAGCTCCGCCGACACGAGGCAGGCTTGGACGGGCTGTTTAATTAAATGTGAAGAGCTCTCACACTTCACAAGCTGCAGCCCGAGCGATTCTGGGGAAGAGTCCTTTTATTAAAAGAGAGAGAGGCAGTGGCTCTGCCAGGCAGCCATCAAATGGCACATTTAATTGTCTCGGCTCGTTTAGCTGTCGCACAGGGAGGGAGGGATGTGCTCTGAGCCCTTCAGCCCTTGCTGTACAGCCTCCCTGGCAGGCACACGTGCTGCTGCATCCCGGGTGCTCCTGCTGCCCTCCAGGAGGGCTGGTGAGGAGAACGTGGGAGCTGAGCCTTCATCCAAGGTCAGCACCGGGGGCTTGCTTGGTGCTCTGATGGCCCAGCCTACTCAGGGCTGAGCAGTGGGGTTCAAAAGGGCTCCGGAAAGTGCCTGGAGAGATGGGAGCTCCTGAGACCGTGGGAGCTGCCAGGAAGACACAGGGTAACAAAATGACAGCTTAAAAGTATCTTCTTGTTTATTCCCAAGGCAGAACACTTCTGGCTCTGAAGAGGGCATCCTACCTTGGTGTCAATGTGACCATCTCAAGTGTGTAAGCCATGGGACAGGCTGGCAGTGGGTTAGGATAGTTGTGCTGCACCTTTCCTCTAGGAACTGAAGTCCTTGGAAATATCTTCTGGGCTCTGCACCATCCCAGCAGCAGGGAACTGGCCTGTTCAGGGTCACATGGAGGGAGAATGGACCTCTGGGTGACTTTGCTTTAAATCTGCTGGGTGATATGGAGAGGCTGAACCTGGGTTCAGCTGCTGGTACTGAGCCCATCACCCTGGAGGAGAGGCTGTTTGGCTGAGGGATGGAAGATGCCCCTGGAGGGGGAGTCACAGCCTTTCCCGTGGCTGTGCGGGAGCAGCCGTGCCAAAACTCACCATTTGGAGAGGAGAGGGGGAAGAAAGAAAGACCAAGAGGGGGAGGAAATACATTCTTTTATCAAAGCCTCCTACTTCAAAGCTGTCCAGCTGAAGTGCTTCCCTTTGGTTTAATTTGAAGTGATGTTTCCTTCAGCATCTGTAGCTAAATGGTATCAAGCCAAGCTGAAATGGCTGGAAAGCCTGGAAAGGACAGGCACTGTTTGGGAATGGCTCAAGGCAGACCTTCCCATTAGGGTCAGCCTTGAAGGCCTTTCCATAGGGATGAAAACTGCCAATGCTGGCATTTCTCATCCCTCAGCTCCTATCATGGCATAAAATCCAAACCCTTTTGGGAATGGGAACAGGGCAGTTTCTCATCCTGTGTGCCTGGGGTGGCTCCATCCTTCTCAAGTGGCTGCAGTGTCTGTGCCCTTGAGCAAGGGGAAGGCAGGAGATGCAGACATGGGTGCTGCTCTGCCCCGAGGAACATCTTTTTTTGCATCTCCCAGGCTTGTGGTTTCCAGCCTGCAGCCTCCCTGAAGATTTGGCAGCCCCTGAACACAGGTGAGAGCTAAACCAGATTGCAGGGGGTAGCAGGGGAAGGGGCATGAATCCATCTTCCTCATAAATACCTTCAAACCCTCTTGGAATGGAAGAGGAAGGCCACTGCTCCAAGGGCCTGGGGAATTTCTGTGTGGGGGTGGTGGGGAAAAACAGCAACTGTGGGGCACATGCTACCCTGTCACAGCATCCCTTAACTCCAAAAAAAAAACCAAAAACAAACAAACAAACAAAAAACCCAAACCAGACTGGGAGGAAAAGCAGCTGGCTTTTCCTGGGAAAGACCAATGTTCTCCTGTCTGCTGCATAGGAGCTGATTTTCCCCAGCTGGCTGGAGAGAAGCTCCTTTGAAAGCAGCTGTGCCCTGTCCCTGCTGGGGCAGCAGGGCTGGGTACCTCCTGGGCAGCATTTCTGGTCACTGGGAGGACAGAGGTGATCAAAACAGACCAGCTGCTCTGTGGAGAGGAAGAGAGACATGTCCTGAGAAACAGAAAGGTCACGGTCGTCTCTTTAGCCTCCAGGGGCCAAACAAGGTTTTGATGGCAATGACTGTGCTCACACTACAGCCACTGACCAGGAAGGAAAGTGAAGGACAAGTCACCTCTTGCTGCACATGGAGAAGGGATGCTCAGAGACATCTGTCTGCTGGGACTGCTCTAACAGCATCTGCAATGCTTCTTCCACCCAAAAGACTTGAGTGTTGTTCCAGCCAGAGGCTGCTTTAGGGAACAGGACTTCAGAGACTCATGACTGTGGCAGAGCTGGGACCCTGATCCCAGATTTTCTTAAATTAACTCTCAAAGGGGAGATGCTCAATACATGTTTGTGCTTGCAGTGATGGGAGCTCTGTGGAGCAGAAGGCAGCTGACCATGTGCTCTTTACTGTGCTTTCCTGGATATTTGGGAAAAGGTCTCTGCCAATCTCCAGTGAAGTTTTGAAGCTGTATGAAGAGGTAAGGAGGAAAATAAATTCCTTTCACAAGAGTGGGGTGGAATGAGCTGTAATTTCTCTTCTCCCAATCCAGCAACCCCACATCCCCCACAACAAATCCATTCCAGCACTGGTGTGGCTGCTGCTTTCTCGACTCTCCCTCCTCCTCGCCCCCTCCCCTCCCTCCCCTCCCTTCCACGTGCTCCCAGCTGCTCTAGGATGATACAGGCAGGCGCAGAGTTCATGGGAGCCGTACCTGTGCTTTGTCTTCATCTGTCACCCCTCCTGACAGTCAGATCCATCTTAAACTGGGAGCGAGAGGGGAAGAGAGGGAAGCAATAATTAACCTCTGTGCAGGCCGTTCCCAAAATGCTGCGGTCTGGTGATGCACGAGGAGACATCCCTGACACTTTTATTGCTACTCCAGCGCCGTTCTGTGTCTGTAGGAGGTGATTTGGCCGGGCTGGGATACCTGAGACTTTCATTATGGTTGAAGAGCTGCTGGCACCAGCAGCTTCTCTTTATGGGTGCATTAGTGAGGGCTCCCCACCACCCTTGCTGGCAAAGCTGGAGGGCAAAACTAATTTGAGGTGTGTGCAGGCTGAGCAGGGGTTTTCATGGCTCAGTCCTTGGTGTAGGCACAAGGTGTGTGTTGGATTTAGGAGCCGAAGTTGTTTTTCATGTGGGTGCAATACATGTGTGCAGAAGCAGAGCTGCTGTGTCATTCCAGCCCCAGGGTGAGCTGCCAGGATGTGCCTGACATCTAGGGCAGGACTCCAGGTGTTATGGAGACTGTGACAGATCACTGGTGTCAACCTTCTCCCACACCTGACAGTTTCCTTGATGGAGATACAAAGTGGGGAGAGGGGCTAGGGATTTTTGGACCCCCTTGTGAGGCTGTGCTGGACCACAATGCCATCTTGGCAAGGGATAATGCTAAAAATCCCCCTGGTCCCTGCAGCCTCCTGCCATGGGTGCTTGTGCCTGTCCTGGCACTCTTGGGGTCAAGTGGCCTCACAGCCACCTCGCAGCAATGCTGGGACAGCAGTGACCCTGCACAGCTGACAAATGTCAGCCACTCACCTGCCTGATTAGGGCCTGGTAGCCAAGGAGCTCTGCAATTAAAGCAGAGTAAGTGCCCAGGCTCCATGAGATCCAAAGGCAGCAGTTGTTCTTGTAACGTCAATGAAGCCCATGGACAGCACAGCCTAACCCTTCATGGAAATCAGGAAAAGCCATCCAAAGGTTGGTGTCTGGCTTGGTTCTTCTGCAGGATTGCTGTGCTGTTGGTCGGAGCAGGGGCTGTGTTTCATTACTTGCTGATTCCTGTCCCGCACATGTTGAGACCTCATGTCATACGAGAGTGAGGAAAAAATTAATACCAAAAGCACTTGGCAGTGAGACCTCGAGTTGTGTTGATCCAAAGGGGCTCGTGGTCAGGCTGGTGGTGTATTAAACTCCTGGTCCTTCATGTGGGTGTGCAGGGGCTGGGGAAGGATGAGACAGCACTGACTGGAGCTGGGTATAGGTCCAGACCCTGGGATGTGCTGTTGTGCAGTGTCTTGCTGTGTGCTGGACATGGAAGGTCCTGTGTGTGGGGAGAGGACCTGAAAGGACTCCTTGGGATGTGTCTTTGGGATAATACTGGAATGTCCTCTTTGCCCATGAGATGGGTGGCAGCTGCTGTTTCTCCCCATAAACACTCCCAAGCTGTCCCAGAGCTGTGAGCAGTGGGAACCTGGTATCAGGTCCTGCTGCTGTTCCCAGGGTGTGTAGAAAGGTGCAGCCATCCAAGGGCTTGAACCTGCTGGATTGGAAGGTCAATGGGACCCAAACAAAGAGAAAAACACTTAAAAATACAATCCATTTTGGTTTTCACTTGTTTTAACAGTGAGAGGGTCTGAAATAAGCCTTTCCACCAAGATTAGAGGTGGTTTGGCCAGCTCTTGGGATCTGCAGAACAAACTGAGATCTTTTGCCATGTGTTTTTTTCATAGGGGTTCCTTATGCCAACCCAAGTTAGAGCTATCAGTGTCTGTAGGCAGGTTGATATGATCTCTCCTGAGTATTTCTGAGACAGCTACAGAGGATCCTGGCATCTCTTCCAGTCTTGAATTTTCTAGTTGCAGACTTGGTCCTGGCAGATGGACTGGACTCAGACTACTCTGAGTCCTAGCACCCATGTCTTGGAGACTGTCAGCCCCATCAGTGTCCCCAGACTGTTTCTGAGGGGTCTGTGCAAAGCCATCAAGAAAGACAGAGGTGGCTTCTGCCATTTCCTATTCCTAATAGGGCCAAATTCCTAGTGGAAGACACTCTGCCCTGGAGAAAACACAGTATTTGCATGTAGGAAAGTGTTGTTTGTATCAGTTGGAAATGGGGAAACCGAGGCAAGGAGGACGAGACTGACTTTCCCAGCTGAGGGAAGGACCTGGTAGCAAGCCCAGAGACAACTCAGAAGTCTTGTAAGTCTTCCCGCTTCCAGCTGCAAAAACATCCATTGGGAACAGGTCAGCACACTGAAGAAAACCAGTCCCAAACTTTCCAGCTCAGCCTTCAGGGGCCGGTTTGCCAGTGGTAGAGGGGGAAATGCTTCTGAGCACCTGAAATGTCCGAGCAGGCTGCAGATGAGACCCTGCACGAGTGCTGCCAGTCCCTGGCTCTTGAGAAGCAGGAGACTCGGCCTTTCCCTGCACAGATGGGGGTTTAATCAGGCACAGTTCAAGCACATGGGTGTTCAGCACTAATCCAATTTCCCTCCATTCATTAGGGTGGTTATTCATCACTCGGGAATCATGAAAGGCTGCGAGTCCATGTGGATGCTGGGGAGCGGCAGCGCTGCTCGAAGCGGGCGTGTGACCATGAGCTCCTTCCTTGCTGCTGAGCCTCACGGTGGGTGGGGATGGCAGGAGAGCTGCTGGGGGATCTCAATCCCTTCACAGCAACCTGCAAGATGGGCTTGCTACACTGAGCTCTGGGCATCAAGTGATCTCAGGCTTGTCCAGCAGTCATATGGGAAGGTTAATACTTGCAGCCAAGGAGCTGCTGAGCTGGGAGAGGATCTGAGCTGATGGAAACTTGTGGCCCTGCTGCGCTCCACCAGACCCATTTCCCAGTGCTTGGTGATCCCACAAAACAGAAGGTTTAACACGATGGTGCCAACCCAAGCTGGAGAAAGGCCGTGGTCAGTGAGAGCAGAGCTGTGGGGAGTGTGTGAAGGAATGTTCATCCCTCCAGCTGGGAGAGCTCAGGTACAGCAGCACCTGGAATGGTCACTGGTGAGGCTGCACAGGGAAGCATCTGCCTTGGGTGCACATTTGCTCCTTCCAGGGTCTGGCAGGTGCACTTCCTCTGCCAGTGGTGCCTGGGTAGACAGGGCAGGAGGCTGCCAGAGCATGTCATGGCTGTGCTCTGGGACCCTGGCACCCAAGAAGATAAGACATGTATTTCCCTCTGTTTCTTTCCCCCATTGTGAAGCTCAGCACCTTTGCTTTCCAGACAAACAGCGAAGTTTGCACAAATATCTAAGACGTTCCTTTCAATTCCCAATTCCCATTATCAGTGTGACTATTCTGGCCATTAAAGGCAAAAAAAGTAAATAATCCTCCATAGCTGGTGTAAATTTTGGTGTGGTGTGAATGAAAGGGGCTGAAAACATGGAGGAACCAAAGGCTGTTGATTGAATTCAAGTGTGAGTGTTTTCCTGGAGCATTTAATCCCCAGTGAGAGTAGATGGTCCTTGAACCATGGCTCACGGGGATGAGAGTTACTGCCCTGCCCCAGGGAACTAAAGAGTAACTACCAATTAGTGGCTGGAGATATTTGGTAATTCTGATTATTATGAGATATCTGGGGACCTCTGGGTCATTGCCATAGGGCACCTGGGCTGTGAGCAGGTTTTTAACCATGTTCTGGGTGAACCAAGCTGGCTCTCACATCCTGGTCCTGCAGACACACTTGAGAGTCTCAGTGCAGACAGCTGGAGGGGCAAGGGGAGAAAGCTGCTTACCACCCATGGAGCTGACCTCCCACTCCTCTGGCCAGTCTGTCTGTCCATCCTGTGCTCTTTTTGGCTGGGAGCTGAGTATTAATGCATCTGAGATGCTGTGCTCCTCTCAGCCTAGAAGGTCAACCAAGCTTTGGGGACCTGAAATCACCCCCAGGCTGCTTATTGGCATGGGGACTCCTTGGGCTCTTCACTTGGCCCTTTTCTTTCCTTTTGGGAATCTTCTGTGGGATTTCTCCTCCAAAGCACTGACCCCTCAGTCCCATCACCCGAACCCCTCATTCATTCAGTCTCCAGCTCACGGCATCTTCCAAAACCTCCCTGGCATCTCTGCAGCCCCCTGCCTTCCCTGAGCCCATCTCCCCTCCCCGTGCAGCACCCCACTTCCCAAACCCTGGCTGAGCAGCAAGGCACTAAAACCAGCACCCCTCTACCTTCTGAGAGGGGCTGTGGTTGTGTTTGATGGGAGTAATCCATCTCCATCACTGTAATGACCGTTCCCATTAATCGGCCATAAACTAATAAAGTAAGCACTTTCCCCTCCACACCCCCCCCAACTTCATTAAGTCTTTAGTACATTAATACGTCTTACTTAGTGTCTGCTTTGGCCTCTGGTTTTGTGGTTGGTTTTGGGTTTTTTAGTTTGTTTTGAGGTTTGGAGGTTTTTTTTTATTATTCTTTTTCTTGTTTTTTTTTTCTTTTTAAATTTTTTTTTTTCCCTGTAGGCATCATGGGTTTACTTGCTGATGTTATTCCCTGCAGCCCTAAGGAAGCTTTGACAACCCAGGTCATCCTTACATCAGCAGGAACATCACGCGTGCTGATGAGCTGAGAAAAAAGGGACACGGACAGGGATTGGGGCGGGGGAAGGAGGGAGGGAGGGAGGGAGGAATAAAAGATCCCGTACACCTCCAAATTAAATTTGTGATGCCTGGCATCAGATGGGCCCGCAGCCAGAGATTAATTCGACTGATCAAGTTATAAAGAGCGCTGAGGCAGGTAATCAATCTTGGAGCTGTCAGGCGAATAGGCAGCAGTATTAACCTGGCAGGACTCGCGCACACACACACACACACACACACACACACACACGCTGAAGCCTTTTTAATTCCTTTCACACTGACTATTATTTCCCAGACCTGTTTATTTGGAAGGGCTGGGGGGTGGGGGTAGTGGTGCTTTGCTCTTTCCTCCTCCCTCCCTGGCAGAAATAGCCCCACTCAAGCAGAGCATCCTTCTCTCCCTCGTGCACCCACCACCTCTGTGTGCAAAGGGAAGTCCTTGGACACGAACTTAGAAGGCTTTAGCAGCAGTTTTCCAACTGCATTTTCTGCTGGATACTGAGGAGACTCAAGCTAGGATTCCTTCTCTTTCCAGACTGTGGTGGTGGTGTTACTCTTCCCCACCATCCCTCTGGCTGTGACTGATCCAAGGCTTGTGGTGCTCTGCCCAGGACATCCCCCAGTCACTCAGGGTCCCCGTGTGTCTCTGGAGGTTCTCAGAACCACTGTTCCACTCTGGGTCAGCTGCAAACTGGAGCTCTTTGGGGCTGAGTCAGCAGAGCCCATAGTGGATGAAGGCCAGGAGCTCTCTTTGGAGGTCTTCCCTAGGAATGGGGTGTAAGCAGAGTGGCTGTGGTGGGAGCAGCTCCCTGCTTGGTCGAGGCTTGGTAGTAACAACTCTGCTGGCAGCAGAGGGGACCTCTATCCATATGGGCTGGGGACCCCTGTGCTGGCCAGGGGCTGGGCAGGGACCTTATCTGCTCCAGCCCCAGAGGTGAATGGGACAGGTCAGCACTTGGAGCCTAAAGAGCCTCGTATCAGCTCCATGGAAGGGAGACTTGCAGGCAAGAGCAGGGACAAGGCCAGCCAGGGAACAGGAAAGGGTACAGTACTTTCCAAGTGCCAAAGCTGCAAGCTGTCAGCATGACACAAGCAGGACACGTGACTCGGGGTGCTGGGAATGCTGTGTCCTTTCTGGGATGTTCAAGTGGGTCCTTTCAGGCTGGAACAAACTGCGTGGGCAGCTGAGGGGTCTGAGAAATGCTCTGTGGTGGGAGCTGGCGTTTTTGCAAGAGGAGTTTCTTTCCATGCAAGGTGCCCCGGTTAAATATTTCAAAATCCTTCCTCTCCCACAGTTTTCCTGTGCATTCCCTTCAGGGCCTGTCAGTCAGGCTGCAGTGGCCCTGCTGAGAGCCAGGGCATCCAGCACGGCTGCAGTTTGCAGCCAGCTCCTGCATCTCTGCAGCCAGCACTCATGTTTGTGCAAGGGCTGTGCCAAGGGCTGAGCGGGGCACTCACCCCTGGTGTGCTTGGAGCAGGTCCCCAAAAAGGACAGAGTTTGGGGAAGGACTGCTGGATGATGCTCTCAGTGCCAGCACCCATCCTCTGTGCCCCTCCCTCTCCAAAGGGGGTGTGGGGATGGAAGCTGTGTGCCCCAGGGGTGTCCCCATCCTCCCCATAAAGCAGAACAGGAGTGCTGGTGCTGCTCCTCTCCCTGTGCTGGGAAGGTGTCCTCCTCCCTCTGTTCACAGAAAGTACTTCCAGCCATTCCCCCATCTCCTGTCCCAGTGCACCATTCCTGGCATCCTGTGGAGCTCTGATTGATGCCATTGCTCTTTCCACCAGATCCACCAACAAACACCTGTATCCTCTGCTGCCTGTGCCAGCCCCACCAGCTCACAGGGCTGCAGGCAAGAGCGCTTCCTTCTGGTGCCAAACCTCTTCTACTCAGCTCATGCCAGCAGATTTTGGAGCTGCTCGGTGCCAATGTCTTCTCCAATTAATCTTCCTCCTCCCTGGCTCCCCTCCTCACTGGACCACATCTTGGGGAGGATCCATCAATCTCAGAAGTGCCCAAGAAAGCATCTGGAGCTCAGAGTAGACTGTTTCCCCAGCACCTTCTCCAGGTTGCTGGGTAGCAGTGTGGATGTTGTCTTCATATTTGATGGTATTACCAGCACGAGGGGGGCAAGGGGGAAGTAAGCACTAATTGATCTGGTAATAAAGTTAATAGAAGCTCTTATGAGCTTGCCCATTAAGAATAATTAAGGAAGGGTGAGTGAGGGGAGGAGGTTGAAGAGAAATCCACCAAGGCTGGGATGGGCTCGCTTGGTGAGGATTTCCAGCTCTTCCACCTCACATCCTCTTCCCTTGGCCTCCACCTAAACCCTCCTAAACCTTCCTAAACCCTCTTCTGTCCCTGCCCACAAGGTCTCAAGCAGGTCTAAGTTCTCCAGCTGGAACTGGGGCAGCTGAAAGCAGAAGTCACACAAGCCTTGGGAGGTGTGAGGGTGAGACCTTCCCTGTCGGTACCCTGACAAGACTGGGGTCCCGTGGAAATTTAGGGACCACTGGAGAGGGTGGTGGACTTCTTCCAAAGATCTCCCAGCAGAAGGTGAGCATCACTTCTTGCCAGGCTTTTCAGGGAGGCTGGGACTGCTCTGGATCAGAGGCTGGCTTGGCAGGGGCAGCATCCCTGTGCCAAGCTGCAGACACTGCAGACTCTCCGAGTCAGGAAGGACCGTGGGGCATCCTGGGCTGGAGACAGGATGGCTGAGCTCTGGCATGGAGAAAAACCTCAACCTCCAAGCCCCTGGTGAATGCTATTGCCAAAAGAGTCTCAGTGGGGTCAGAGGTTAACATGGACAGGGCTGCTCCTACAAATGGCAGGGTAAACAGGTGGGATTTCAGTGGCTGATAACAGGAGGCAGCAGGGACAGGCTGGGCTGTAAGTTCACAGAGGCAGGATCAGCCTGGCTGTGGGACAAGGGGCTGCAAGGTACCTGGGGGCAATGGAGAGTAGATCCCCTGCCCCTTCCCTAACTCATGGCACTGCAGGCAGTGTGGCACAGTTCCTGAACTCCTGGGGACACTGTCCCCTGCTTTCCCCACTCCGTGTGTGCCTGGCTTGGTTGGTGCTGCCAGCTACCAGCACCGAGCTGGATTCCAGGGAGCTGGGCAGCAGATGCCAGACAAACAAGGACTTCAGAGGATGAGTGTGATGCTGCAGCTCAGGCTACAGCAAACAGCCAGGTACCCCAGGTTTGCTTTGCCTGTGAGCTGCCTCAAGATGGGACAAAGTATCCCTGACTCCCAGCAGCACAGTCTACTCCTGGCCTGCTCCCAGCCTGTCCATCTGCAGCCAGCTGGGACACGCAGGCAGAGCGGGGCTGCGGGGCAGGCGGATGTGGGGCTGCTTTGAGTGGCAGGAGGATTTTGCTGCAGGCACTGAAAAGCAGACACCAGGCAGTGGGGCTGGACTGGCTCCCCCACCAGCACTGCATAGCAGCTCTCCCCAGCACCCTCCCCAGCCTGGACTCTGTCAAATATCCCTGACCTTGGCTTTGCAGCTTGGCCCTGTCCCTCTCTGCCCATCTCTTGAGCACTCTGTGGGTGCAGAGCCACACCTATGGGTCTCAGGGCAGCCAAACCCACACATGGAATTTATTTCTGTCCTGCTTGTATCACAAAAAGGGTGGCTTGACCCTCATGTGAGCACTGTGGAAGCCCTGAGACCCCGGGCCAAAGGGGAAATGGGCTGGCTTCTCCCACCACTGGGATGCAAGATGGAGCTGGTGCCAGGTGAGTATGGGGGACCTGGCAGGGGCAGCCTGGAGCACCCAAGCAGCTCAGGGCTGGCTGCATGCCGTGCCCATGAGAGGATGATGAGGGCCTGCCTGCCCTGGTGCCCCCCAGGCTGACGCAGCAGGCAGTGCTGTCTGTGTTTGTTTGCTTTGAGAAAAGGAGCGAAACCAGACCCAGCCGTGCCGCTGTTTGTGGCAGGGCCCTGATGCAGACACAGCACACGGTGAAGAGGTGGATGCCAGTGCCCACTGGAGAGCCGTGTCCCTCCTGTGAGGGCCCTGGCCACAGGGAAGCACCTCCACACCACTTCCCAGGGCATCCATCTCTGTCCATCTGCAGCCCTTCAGTGTCCTGTCTGGAGCAGAAAATCCCTTTTTTTTTGTGGTTTCGTAGCATTGCCATGTGATGTGTTGGGTACCAACATGGGAATGGGGATCAGGCTGGTGATGTGACCCTGCAGGGTTCCTTGGACTCCCCTGCCACTCCAGCCTCCGTGACTGGCAGACGGTCCCGTGAGGAGATCAGTGATACCTTAAAAGCTGCTGCAACAGTAGCCGGGTGGAAACACCCATATGCTCTGCCAAGCCCTGGGGAGGGCAGCCAGGGCCAGCAGGCTCCAAATATTGATCATGGCTAGCATGTTCATAGAGCATCTTTCAAACTCTGCCATCGTGGAGAGCCATGGCCAGATGTCCCTGGTTTAAATATCCCGTTGGTAGAAAGAAGTGGTACCTGCTCCTTGGAGCCCAAATAACTCAAAGCACCCCCCTGTGTCACCCATGGGTGACAGAGCCACCCATGGACACAGCAGGCCTGGCATGTCCCCTGTGACCATGAGCCACCCCCTGCACACCCTTTGTCCCCTGTGAGTACAGGCTGACTAATGGGGCTTGGGACCCTTAGTGGTGACCCAGAGCAGTGATTTACACTTAATTACCCAAATAAATATGAAAATGGACTCTGCCCAAGAGCCTACTAATAACTTTCTGTGTTCATGGCTTGGGCTGATAGAAGTCCTCCCTGGAAGATCACTGGGCAGTGAAACAAGGGCCCAGTCAGGCTGCAGAGGGAAGTGGGATTGGCCATGCCAGTGAGCAGGGGAAGGTTTTTCCTGCTAGGCAGTTGTGACCATGGACTCTCCCCTTCCTTTCAATGGGTGCCACAGGTCTGATGCTACCAAGGCTCTAAACACAGAGTTAAAGCCTCACCACATGGGTACAACTCAGTGGTGACTTTCATGAATTTTGTGTTGTATTGATTACTAAATCTAGATCTGAATAAAGAGACATTTTATTATTGAAGTCCATGATACAAGAGGAAGGAGTCTGGCATAACAGTAGCAGAGAGATCAAACAGCAGGAAATAGTCAGTGTGCACAGCCAGCTCAGGACTTGGATTCAAACCCCATCATATGGGACACCTGTGACCTTGGCTACAAACCCTCAGAGCTCTCCCTCCTTGCACCCTCCAGCAGAAGCAGAAGCATCTCTGGCAGGCTGCTGTTGTTGGAAATAAATCAGGTGGTATTCATGGAGCACAGGGGGAGCTTACCTGGAAACAGGTGCAGCCCTGGGCAGGGTGAAAAAGAGCATTTGGAGTCAGTGATTATCAAAGAAGTAAAATAACAGCTTGTAGTTAATAATTCAGCTTGTAGCTAATTAATGTTAATGAATTGTTAGTTATCTAATAATTGTTAATCAAGTCAGATGTTGCACTTTAAAAAAATTTATTTCTAAAATAACTTCTGCCACCAAGCTAGTCCACTCTCATGGCATCAGAGGGCTGGTCTGACAAACCTGCAGACTTGTGTGTTGGATGTGACCTAAGAACCAGCTTTGATGGCTTTGCAGTAAATCACAAATGCACTGGGATGTCCGAGTGTGCCTCATTTGTGTGTATTTGGTTTCTTAAGCTGTCTGAATCCCATTAAATCTGATTAGGGCTAATATGAGGTGGATCCACTCAGAATGTCTTACAGTGGCTTGGGGTCCCCATTCAGTCTTATCCCTGATTTCTTGCTGTCCAGGAGCCCCCCCAGCATCTGTAATTGAATGTGAGGGCTTCTGTCCAGGGCTGCACGCTGCATTAATCACCTCAGCCTGATAGAGCCGGGCTGATAGATCTTCCCAGCATGTGAAATAACTCATGTTAATCATTGCTTGTGGTTTATCCTTTTCTCTGTCTCGTACATGAATTATTCAGGATTATGCTGTGGGAAACTGAGGCAAGGAAAGCCATGAGAGAGTCCCGTGGCTGGTGCAGGTGGTCTCGGTCCCCCGGCTGGGAAGGCAGGGTGGGATGCAGTGGGGTTCTCCCTCTGGCCCTGGACACATCCAGCCTGCAGGAGGTGCTTGGCTGGAGCCTTCACTCTCACAGGGGCCGCTGGAAATTAATTGAACAGTTGACAGCATGTGCTGAACTCTCTGGGCATCTCCACCTGGGCTTCTCAGGACAGGCTCTCCTCCCATCTGTCTTTGTGCTGGCTGCAGGGCTGTGTCCGTCATTGGCGCCGCATTTGTTTTGCTGTGGGTATTTTTCTTTAGCCCCAATTACACTCAGGCTTACACCAAAACAAACAAGCCCGGGATGTGGAGGTACCTGGCTGGCTCAGACAGGCTGGTGCCACGGCTGGCCCCGGGGCTGATAAAGGACCTGCGGTGTCGCTGCGCTGGAGTCTGGGCTTGCAAAATGTGACATGGTTTTTCTTGTCAATTAATCACTGGGGAGTGAGCAGCATCAATTAATGGGTAATTGGCCTGATTTTGGGTCAGGGTTTCCAGGCTGGACTCCTTTTGGCCCTCTCTCCACTACAAAAATGAGCATCTGCATCATGGCACCTGGAGGCAAAGCCCTGAGGGACAAAGTGAACCGAGGTGTGGGCTGATGCACCAGTGGGGGCAGCCAAGGGGATTTCCTTGGGCAGGTGGGAATGTTAACAACAAACACCAAGAGAGAGACAACGAACACAGCTGGGATGAGGGCATGACTGGCCTTGCACTCCCCATTGCTGTCTGTGCCCCAGCCCGGCTGGCAGCCGTGTCCAGTCTGAGCCAGGGGCGTTTCAGGACCTGGGTGCTTTGAGGGGCTCAGTTTCCTCTTTGGCCCTGTGTGGGGTCAGAAGCAAGGGCTGCTGACTTTGTATTTAGGGGTGAATTGAGATGCCTCTAATGCCAGGAAATGCAAATGTTTCTGGTTCACACTTGCTTTAGGAAAGACTGCAGTGAGGTGTCTGCTTGAAACACTTAGTGGGGAAACTGAGGCATCTAAGCAGCTTTCATAAGACTGAAAACAGAAAAAACCAGAAAACTTGTAGCCACTTGTGTGGCACTGAGGGCAGCTCCTGGGACATCCCCAGCCCTCTCCAGAGAAGCAGCCACTTTGGAGATGGAGTCTGCCAGTGGTGAGAGCCCTTCCCTTCAGCCAGGACCACGTCCCTGCAGCTGCAGCGCCTGCCCGGAGTCCCCGTGATCAGCCCGGGAGCTCGGGAACAGGGAGTGGAGGAGTACGGGATGGGAGAGTAATTTGATGCTCTGAGTGTCCAGGAGAGATCCTGCTAGAAATACCCATCTGACACTGCTTGAGATAAAGCAGGGGAGGTGGGTTCACTTGAGCTTATCGGGCACATTTCCTCTGGAGAGATCTCCATCAGCTTAGGGAGGAAACTACTGAATTTTTGTCTTTTGGTGACTTTTTTCCTCCTGAAATTTTTCAGGCGGAGCAAAGATGGTCAGGGGAAAAAATGTTTCACTTGGTCCTACTTTGCTGGTGGAAAAGTTTCGGGTTGGAAAGTTTCTGTCTCTCTTTTGTTTTATTACCAGGAAATAAAAAAAAAAAATTCCCCACAATTAAGATGAAGTAAAAAACACTGCCTGGAGAACGAGGTGGGAAAGAAATTTTTAAGCTGAAGAAGAGCAAGTGACACACTTGGAAAGCTGTATTTTTCATAATTATCCAATGGAGACAAAGTGAAGCACAAACACAACATGGGAATTTCACATGCTACTTCAAAGCTAATTTAATGAAATTTCCTTTTTCAGGGACAGAAGGAGCTAGTCAGAAAGCATTTGCAGACCCTCCCATCCTCAAGACCTGTTCTTCTGCCTCCTGCTGTGATTCTGCACATGCTGGGGTGGTACAAAAGGACACTTTGGATGCCCTCATCAAGTGAAGACCCACAGGGCCTTTGCTTGGCCTCACCTGCTGTGCAAACTGCTTCATTCCTTGCATCTGCTGTCTTCAGTCCTTGCTGGGCAAGTTTTGGGCTCTCAGAGCTGCCCTGCACCCCCAGTCTGCAGGAGAGAAGTGGCAACCTGCCTGATCCTCTTCCCCAGGGCCATATCCAGGCACGGGGCTCCTCAGCAGGGACCTGTCCCCCAGGCCATCTTCTCTGGGGACCCGGACACCCTCATCTCCCCCACCTCCAGCACCAGCTGTGCAGGTAGCAGGGCACGTGAGCAGGATGCTGCAGTGCCAGGCAGGATTCCTGCTCACCTGGCACAAGCCCAGGGAGCTGTCTGCTCGCCCCTGCCATGCTGCTAAGCACCAGGCATCAGCATCCCTGCTCCAAAACCCAGCAGCGGCTTCAGAGGAGCCACCTGGCAGGCTGCAAGTGTGAGCAAAGGCATCATGGTGCACCAACATCTCAGAAAATCTTCTGCAAGGCTGTGAGCACATTAAATACCAGTTTTGGTAGAGCATTGTGTGGGGGCCAGACCTGGGGAGCACAGCCTTCAGGAGCTGGAAGTGCCTTCATCCATTTGATTTTCCAGCTCCTTTTATCATGGATTTTGAAAATGTGCCACTTGCTGGTGTTTTGCAAGTGCCCTTTTGTGCCTTTGCTCTGTGAAATGAAGCCCTGGGACAATGCTTTCCCAACTGTATATGATAAAACTCTTTAATTCATTTTCTTTTGAATTTCTCACTTATTTGCTGATCTGATTCAGTGAAGAGACACTCCTCCAGCCCACCAAGTTTTCTTATTTTCAGCTCTGCGTTAACCTGCCCCAATCATTGCTAAGTATGAGGTCTGTGTTTGCTGGTAGCCAGGGCATTTCCCCATGGCCCTGCCACTGAGGACCACGATGGCCTCAGGGGTTCCTATGGGCAATAGGCAGGAAAAACAGGCACTGGTCGGACAGAACAGCCTGGAGGGAGGTGTCAGCTCTGCAGCCACTGCTGGGGTGTGAGGAGAGCTGGGATGTGCTGGCCTGATGGAGGCCTGGGCCCTTTGCCAGCCTGGCAGCAACATGAGGTCCTTGGAAAGTGAGGCTTGCAGGAGCTCAGTGACCAGCAGTGCTGGGTGTGTGGCCAGGGTGGGCAGGGTGTTAAGCAGCTGATTGGGGTGGTGATGGATGAGCAAGGTGTTTGGGGCTCATTAATTTCCTGGCAGGGATCAGCTTGTCACATCCTGTAATGCAATCAAAGTGGGAACACATCTCACTCAGGGAACACCAGGAGCACTCAGTCCAGAGGCAGACCACTGCCTTGCAGCATCCTCCAGCTGATAAAAAATGTGAGAGTTTAGCCTTGCTAAACGCTGGGCGTGGCTCAGCCTTGGCTCTGTAACCCTCAGCAGGGACACTGCTCCCATCTGGCTGATTCCTCCTGGCTGCCCAGCAAGGGTGGCTGTGCAGGGGATGTTAGAGCTCAGCTTAGTGCTGCCGTGAAACCCCACCATCCCTGAGCTGCAGGTGTCCAGGGAAGCCTCTGCCCTCTGGAAGTCTGGATTGGCTGAACCACAGGCTGATCCTTCCTTCCCCTCCTGCCACCTCACCCAGCTTTGGGGCTTGCTGGGATCCCAAGAGCAGGGTCTCAGTTGTTGGACAGGGGCAATTTCCCTGCTCAGAGGTACTCTGGTGCAGCCAGGCTCACAGGAGCCTGTGACAGGTTATAGCCAGCACTCCTGCAGCTGGAGGATGCTGTGGCACAGGGCTGCAGTGGGAGGTCAGGACAGATGAGCTTGTGTTCCCTTCCAGCCTGAAACTCCCCAAATCCCCAACCTTCTCTCCAAGAAGCTCCACTTCCTGTCATCCAAAGCACTAGGAGAGCACGGAAACCAAAAGATTTAAAAAAAGAAAAAGGCCCCCGTGGTGACAAACATGATCAGCATGGCTGTGAGCCAAGGCACCGCTCACCCACCCAGGGGACGAGCTCGGGGGGACACACACAGCCCCTCCAGCTGGGCCCAGGGCAGGGGGGAGGTTGTTTTTCCGGCTGCAGCATTGTTCTGCAGGACCTGAATAAACACCCAGCCTGGTGCACCCAGGCACAGGGCACACTTCCCTCCCAGTGCCTGAGTCCTCAAGGAAGCCCCTTTTGTGTCTGCCTTTGGCTGACCCTTGGAAAACAGCTCCACTCCCTGCAGTCAGCAGTGCCTGTGCCAGCACCACGGGTCCCTTGCTTTGGAGAGGGTGGGACCCAAGACAGCCCCTGTGCAGACATCTGGTACACACTCTCCTCTGAGAGAGTCAAGATCTCTCATCTGCTTCTTCAGAGCCCAAACCCAGCCCACGTGTGAGTGTGCTTGAGAAGTACTTTAATTCACCCTTTTAATGTGACTAATATTCAATAGTAATGATTTGATAACCATTTAGTTATTCATACAGCTTGTTTGCTACTATTGATTACTTTGGTTTGATGTTACTTACAACAGGGAGCTGAGGTCAGGCTCAGCTGCACCACAGTGAGCTGCAGCATCCCAAATAAGGGGAGAGATGCTCCGTGGGGGCTGTCCCCAGGTGGGACAGGACTGGGAAAACACCACTCTCTGGGCTCATGCAGGCAGACAAGGTTTGAAAGCTCCTGGGTTTGTGGCCAGCTGCAGCTGGGAAACTGTAGCTGACCTACTGATCTGCACCTCTCTGCTGCTGGGCAATTTTCTGTCTCTGAGCCCACCCACTAGCCACCCTGGAGAGTCCAGGACATGGCTGGGATCCACAGGCTCTCTTGTCCTGGGCGTGCTCTAACAGCAGAGAGGGCACTGGCAGCAGGGAGATGTTTGTGCTGGGCATGGAGCCTGGAGCTGGCACATTCCCCAGCTCAGCACAGGATGCTGGCTTTGCCTGATGAAGATCTCGCAGGTGCAGCAGCATCTGATGGGCTCAGGACAGGACCTGAGTGACTCCAAGAGGGCAATGGCACCAGGATCCTGCAGTGTCCAGGGACAAGGGTGTTCTGCAGGGCACCAAAGACCAGCTCTAGAGACACCACCACGTAGGAACTACCAGGGCAGGTGTGATGTCAGGGATATAATTTTCCCGTGCCATTCATGATCCTCAGCCTAGGCATGTCAGAGCTTGGAGTGTGTGTGCCCCTCATTTCATCTTGTGCTGAACCAGATCTTGCCCCTGTGTAGGAAAGAGCTGCTGCCTGCCCAGTCTGCTTTGCTGTGTGGCTCTGGTATCACTCAGAGAAGGCAACACACTTCTCCACGGCACGGAGTTGAGGAGTGCAGGCTGATGGCCGGGGAGCAGCTTAGCAGCCCATTTTGTGCCTATTATCCAAAGCACTGAGAGGGCTGCAGATGAACTAAGTGAGGGACTAAGTAAATAAAGGATTGACCTTCCACCCCAGGGGTCAGAGGGCAGCTACAAACTAGTGCTAATGTGAAATAGAGAGCAAAACCTTGCAGACTCTGGAGGAATTTACCCTGGAAGCATCAAAGGAGGCAAAGGACTCGTGTATCACCCTGTCTGCATCAACACGGGGATGATGGCCCTGCCACCCAGAGGACCAAGCTCTGGGAGGGACTCCATGTCAGTTCAAGGGCTGAAGCAGAAAAGGTCTGCAGGGAAATCCCTGGCTTGGGTGCCTGGGGCTGCTCATGCCCCGAGGGCAGCTCAGCACTAGCGATTTGCTGTGCATCCCCCAGCGTCCTGCAGAGGCACGGGGGTCTGCTGGGTGCTCTGCAGGTGCAAGGACCTGGGAGTTGGTGCTTTCATGTTAACCTGTGGGTGCTGGGACTGGGGACACTGGGAAAGCTTGGGCTTTGCAGTACAGAGTTTTCAAAGGGCTTCCTAAATAGGGGTCACATCTAAATGCCTCGGGCTGGGCAGCCAGCATCCCCAGCTACTTTTGACCATATGCAAAGGGTCACACAGAGAGTCATATGAGAGAGGCAGAAGACCACAAGGGATGGACGGGTCAATAGGAGTTGGCAGATGGACATGGCCATTGGAGAAAAGGAAAAACAAGCAGATAAAGGTGAGAGCTGGAGATCACCAGAGGAGAGCTTTGATTGGAATATTTTGGTCGAGTTATTCCAGCTGAGGGAAGCTGAACCAAGGGGTGGTTTTTGTTATTGCTTTTCTTGGTCTTGTCTTGTCTCAGGGAGAGGTGAGGCCTGCTATTAATAGTTTGAGATGCGTGGGCTGGCACAGAGCACTTCTGATAAACCTACAGGGTCCCCAAATACTCCTAGACAGTCACTAATTCATTCAGAGGACCATGGCAGCGTGCAGTCTGTGAGTGATTTACACTCTATTAGCAGGATCCCTAACCAGTCTGTGTGTTATCTACAGAACAACTGGACCTTCCAGGCTGCTTTCAGCTCCACTTCCTATTTTAATTTGAGCTCAGAATTGCTCTTCCTCCCTTACAATTGATGCTATGGTACTGTGCTCGCCTTCCCCATGGTGAAAAAAAAAAAATCCCCCAAAGCACCCTGTTAAGAACTTCCACATCTCATTGAGCTGTTATTAATAGGGGGATTGTCTGGTGTCACAGCACAGGCATAAAATACATTATCACATAATCTTATTTAGCAAACACTTGTGTTGCTTCGCCCTTGGTAATTGCATTTGGGAGATGCAATATTTATGAAAGGGGAGAAGGAAATGTCTTGACTCATCTCCTATGAGCAGTAAAAGTCCTGGGAAAAAGGGGAAAAAATATGCTGGAAGGATGAAGGGATGTCAAAACTGCCACTTCCTTTGCAGCAGGTTCAGTGTCCTGACAAAACCTCAGCTTTGCCACAGAGCTGCTCCTGGAGCTGAGCGAGGCTCAGACAGGGGAAAGGATGAGGGTTTTGCACCAGGCTGTGTCGGACCCCGGAGCTCTCCCAGCATCTCTCTGTAAATCTCTGTGAGCTCACTCACTTGCCTGAGCTCTTGTTTCTGGTTGGCCCTGCGAGGCTCTTTGGTGAGACTGCGCTCGGGGCTCGGCTCCGAGGATGCTCCCCTCCCAACGGGAAGATGGATCAGGATTTCTCCTAGGACTGGAATCCCCACAACGAGCCCTGCATTTCTGTGTCAGACATCACAGTCCGAGAGCAGGAGCTGAGGAGAGGAGTTCTGCCCAGGCTACAGCATCTCGACTCCGGGAGCTCAGATCTGTGTGGGCACCTTTCCCTACATCTCTGAAGCCTCAGCTCCTGCCACTTGCAGATTTGGGGGAAATTTGTAGCAGAGGGTGAGCTGCTGGAAGTTGTCCCTGTTTCGCAGGGCATGCTTTAGGGAAAGGAGAAAGCTGTCCTGGAGGATTGGATAATGCCTCGGATTGCTCCATTCCATCGGAGCGCTGAAACCACGGCTCATTTCCCCACCTACAAAAACCCACATCGCTCGTACCCCCGGTGTCCTCGGGTGACCCTGACCGGCCAGCGAGGCACCGTGGGCTCTTCTGGGGTCCGGAAGCTCCCGCTCCGGAAAGTCGTGGAGGGAGCAATAACACAAACCAGCGAGTTTTTGCAAGCCCCGATCCTGTCGGCACTGGCACTTCAAAGCCATTGGTGATGTGCACGGAACTGGGAAACTGGTGTCACCTACTCTCCTTCCCGATTTATGTTTACACACCGTGTTTAATGTTTGTTTTCTGTCGCGCTCTCTCTAAGCTGATTTTCGGCATTCCACTTGGCCAGTGAGAAACATCCGCAAAACCTTTGGGATGGAGTCGGCTCTGACTTCTCCCCGTGGTCACTTGGTGAATAGAGAGGCTGTAGCACTGGCTATTACAACGAATTACAGGTGGAAAATACACTTAATACGAAAGTGAAAACTGGAAATAATTGATTAAATTTACAAGTGTGGAGATTACTCTTTGCGCCAGTGGCCAATCGTGTTTAAATACAGATAATCCTTTGTGCTCCCCATCCCCGGGCATCGGTCTCCGGGCAGAACTCGCCGGGGGTTTTACCCGCGAGAAGCAGGAGGTGCCACGAGGGGAGGCTTAGGGTTTGGAAACCCCCTGATTTCCTATTTCTAGATCACTTTCCCGATTTTATGCCATGGCTAATACCTGCGCTGCAAACGACAAGCGCTGAGGCAATCTTTTACGTGCTTTGACAGAATTTGTATGTATTCAAAACGTCAGCAATGAGTTCAGGCGCAAAAATTAGTTAAGTGGTGAGCAGGGTTGTCCTTTGCTAGGAAACTTTCTCCTGCCAACCGTTAATTCCGAAAATTACCTTTCAAAATGTCATAAAACAAATGGTATAAAAGCTTCACAAGTGTTAACTTCGATTACATACAGTATGTAGATGACCCAAGAAAAAATTCTTAGGTCAAAAATTACTATGAGCTATAATCTCTGGTGTTGGAGCTTGTCAGTACTTTTCTTAGGTACAAAAATATTTTGCTTATTTACAGATCAGATATTTCAGCCCATATACGAATCTCTTGTAAAACGACAAGTGTAAATAAAGAAAAGCGCCTGAACCCATCGGAGTCTCTCAACTTCGGGGACAGAAGGGACTCGCGGGCAGGGCAAGGACTCGTCCCCGCAGGCACCCACCTGTGCGGCAGCTGCCTGGGGGGAACGGGGCAGCCCCCCTGCCCGGCCCTCCTCCCCAAAGGCTAATGCAAACAGCAGCAAATTAGATTTAAGTTTACCCATTGGTTCTGCCATAATTTGTATTTACTTTTTGCCTACTAATTGACCTCGGGGAGGGGAAAAGAGGGAGGAAATAAACAAACAAACGCGAGGATTTACCGAGAAGGGTTTCGAGGTTTTTAGAGCTAAGCCCGTAACAATGTTTGCGATAATTAAGACCATTATTATCGGATCTTCTCATTCATTAGTGAAAGCTGCTCTGTTGGCGGAGCCGGCAGGGCGGGCCGCTTCCCGCCTGCCCGGCGGTGGGAGCTGCCTGCGCCCCGGCCCCGAGGGCGGCTTTTAAGATGGGGGGGCCGGGGAGGGGAGAGACACAAATCTGTTGGCAAAACAGGACTTTGTCTGATGGGGAAAAGGCCTAAGGCTCGGGGCGGGGGGAGACAAAGGGGCCGCCGCTTCCCCGGCGAGCGAGCAAACAGGGCAGCTGCCGGCAGCCGGGGCCGGTGGCGGGGAGCAGCCCCCGTGGGTGAGGGGAGACCGCAAGATCGGGCCGTATCGCGATTGCCACCTCTGTGTCGCGGAGGGCCTGGCTGTTGGCGGGGTCAGGGTTTCTCAGAGCGGGGGAGACCCACGGGGAGGCTGCGGAGAGACGCGGGTGACCAGCCCACGTCTGCTCCCGTGCTGTCACGGAGAGTGTAATTAAACCGTGAGTTAATAACGGGGCAGGGCCCCCGGTGTCCCCCACTGCCGTCGATGCCCTCGGGGGTGGCGGCCAGACGCCGTTCATTAGAGAGGGGCTGGTGCGGGGCGGGTGGCCAAGGGGACGGGGCTAATGGGATTACACGCATTTCTGCACGGTGGAGAGAGGGGCTGGTGCCGCAGGACCAATAATTTATTGGCAGATGCTCCTCCGGCAACCGGCGACATTGAATATTCATGGGGCGCCGCCGGGCACGGCGGGGCCCATCGGCCACCACCCCCTTTCCTCCCCTCTGCGGGTACCCCCGTCTGGGCAGGATCCGTAAGGACGAGAGACCCCCGGCCTGTTGCGTGGAGCTGGTCAGTCCCAGGGCAGCGAGCGGTGGGCGGCAGAGGGAAGGTGCAGGTCCCTCTGCTTGCGCCCACAGGTGCGATGGGTCGTGACCCTGCACTTCCCTCTGCTGAACCCGTTTTCTCCAAGAAGCCGCGGGCTACAGGAGGCTGAAGGAGCAGTTCGCGGACTGCTCTAAACACTTATTTTTGGTAGATAACTACTGCGCCGGGAGATGTCGTTGACAGAGCGCGGAGCCGGCCACGCCGCTCCTTCCCTGCCGTATTAACTCGTAGCCCCCCGGTCGTTTGTAACCATAAAGGGGAGAAATATCGTTGCGGGCGAAGTTCGTGCGATGCTGCGGCTCCCGCTGCGCCGGGCACTTTATACTCATTAAGTGCAGCGGCGCTAAGTCATTACTGTAATAAGGAGTTATGCTGAATGCACGGGACCACGTTTCCAAAGCCATAAATTACAACTGTCAGTGCGTATTCGAGGGATCAACAGAGCTGGGAGTAATTATTTACAGCGTGCTTTATAGAGCAATTAAAAATTCCCCGAGTGGTGTTAATTGCTTTTAACGTTCAGGAAGCGCAGGCCGCCCTTCCCGCGGACCCTGAGCCAGGGAAAAGGGAAAAGCCGCCGCCGTCCGTGCGGGCTCAGGCTCGGTCGGAGCTGCGGAAAACGAGATTTCCCGTTGGGAAGCCCCCGCCCCCGCGGGAACCCGGCTGGTTGTGCGGGGGTCGTCCTGCTTCGCTATCGGCGTCTGTCGCGACACTTGCGGCATAGCTTAGTGCGGGCGGCAGCGCTGAGGGACAGAGTCCCGACGGCAGCGGAGACCGCGGCTTCCGGCCCGGGGAGAGGCGAGGGACGCCCGACGGGACCGTCTTGGCCCCGGGGCTCTCCCGCCAGCCCCCGTGCGCAGCCCGGGCCCGCACCGGAGCCTTCGCCGTAATGGATTTCACAGGGGCCGCGACGGGAGAGAAAGAGCGGCGGGGGTGATGGACGTGCAGAAAGCCGGACAATACCCGAGCTGGGGGAGGCCCACAAACTGCAGGCACAACGAAGCGAGGGAGCGATGGAGTCGGGGTGCACCCTCCTGCTGAGGGGTGTTTGTCACCGCGCACCTGCCCGCGGCAGAGTCGCTCCCTCTCCTTCCGGCAATATAGAAGATTTTATATGTTCCGGAAAACACTGCTCCAAGCGCAGTTTTCGGACCGAGCCCGATGGGCTTTGCTGGGATCTTGCCAAAATCCCAGACACACCACTTTTGTCCCCGGTCCCCTCAGGAGGGCTTGTATTTCGCAGCGGTGTCCCGGCCAGCAGCTGCGAGGCAGAGAGGCAGCTTGCGATGCCAAACTCCCGGGAGCCCCGAGCTGCAAAGGAGCTCAGGGGCCGAGAGGAGCCCCGGCAAGGCAGAAGAAAAGGGGAGAGGAGGGTGGAGGTCAGGCCCTGGCTGGGCTGCTCCTCTCTGCTAGCAGGAGGCAGATGCACACGATCAATGAGAGAACCTGAGAAAGGATCCCTGGGCACTTCATGGGGAGGGAGAGCCTTAAGCATCAGGAAGAGCCCTCATTTTATTCTTATTTCCTAGCATGGATAAACTGGGCCCTCAACCCACATCTGAGGCAGGATTAAAACACCGTTTTGGAAATGAACTTGTCCCAGCAGCTGTTTGGGGTAGGTGAAGGGAGACAAAAGTTTAGTAAATAGTGACTGTGGATACCTGAAGGAGGTGAGATGCTCTGGAGAAGTGGAGACCGAGGACACTGAGCTTCCTTAATGTATGAATTTTGCAGCAACTTAGTGCACGTGTCAGCTCCTGCACTGGAGGCTTCTGTCTACCTCCAAGGAGGTTTGACCCACCTTATTGGTGTTTCCCACAAAACAGGATTTCTCTGTACAGAAGAACTAAGAACTAAAGCAGCAGTTTGGGCAAACATCGGGGAATGTCTGTCTCCCTGGGCTCTGCCTAGAGTGTGATATCTGGATTATTTTTTGCAGGGTCTGGCATTTAGAGTCCTAGCAAGGAGTGACAAATGCAGCCCCCAGCAAATGGAAGCGTAGTGACTGCAGATCCAGGCAGAGACAGCTGGGCTGGGCTGCCTCTGGCCCCTACCCCAGGGATCCATTTGTAGGGTCATTGGATGCATCTCAAAGTGGGTGCTGGTCCTTGTAGACTCTCCTGTTGGGATGTGAACCTGAAAGCACCAAGACTGACCCTGACATGTCTTAGTGTGTGAGCTTGCAGCACTGCCTCTTTAGCCTCAGAATTAGGGGGGCAAAACCCGTATATTAATTGACAGGACATTTCCAGAGCCTTGTGCTCTACAGTACTGCTCAAGCCACAGCCCTGGAGAGCCTAAGAGGCCAGGAGCAATTTGAACTGGAACATCTGAACCGGGTGTTGTCCTGGAGCTTAGAGGTGCAGTGCCCAAACCTCCAATACCAGGAGCTGTGTGACTTTCTCAAGGAGGCAAGCGAAGTCTGGTGTGTGCAGAGAATAAATCCTAGGGCTATGTATCATCCCCAAACTCATCAATAATTCCCACTGATTTCCAGAAATTTTGAATCCCTGTCAGGACCTAGCCCTGCCTGCTCTTCTTTCTCCTCACTGGGTGCTGGACAGAAGGAATTCTGACTTACCTGTCATCTGTCTCCTGGCAAGTTTTATTGCCCCAAAGCCTCTACCTTGGGCTCAGCAGCCAGGGGCTGTGACCCTCACTAACCAGACTGGATCACTGGTAGTAACCTTGTGATTTCTGGAGGCCAGTCCCTCTGGGGCCTTCAGCATCTGCTCAGCCTGGGGGATCCCTGGCACAGGGGAGGCCAAGGCTTTTCCTGGGGCCTTTGGGGTGTGCAAGTGGCACCAGGCAGCTGTGTTATTTACTGGAGGGGGGGCATCTCCAGGGTCTCAGGACTTGGCAGCAGATCTGTGTCCCTCTGGGTGCCAGAGCTCACTGGCAGGGGACTTTGTGGCACTGTGCAGGACTGGCATGGCATGTTTTGTTGCTTCCCTGTGGAGACAGCCTGACATGCTCAGGGCAGGTGAGCAGACTCTGCCCCACATCTCCTGTGTGACAAAGGGCAGGAGAAGAAGCTCAGGCGTATCCTGAAGAAGGGGAAAGGCAGCTGCCGTCCTGTGGGACAAGAAGGCCCCCTGCCCGAGGGCAGCCTCCCGGCCCCGGCTGGCCCCAGCCCTCGCTCCCTCCTCTCCCGGCTCCTCCTAACCACAAGGACTTTGGTTGATGGAGCTGGCGCCAGCGAGTTCCCTGAAGAGTTCAGAAGTCAAGAACTGAGGCAGGTACTGAAGGAGGGGGAAATCCGACCCCAGCGGGCAGGCAGGGCCGGGTGGTGGCGGGGGCAGGCTGGCTGGGCACCGGCCGGGCATGGGGCGAGGGGCGGCTGGGGGCTGCTGCTGCCGCCCGCTGCCTCCAGAGCCTTCCCCTGTGGGACTGTGGTGGGTGTGGTGATGGTGACAAGTCTTGGGGTATCACCGCAGGGTGGTGGCTTGGGTGAGGGTGGCAGGAACCCACGAGCACTGGGGTGTCAGTGCGTGCGTGTCTGGGGGTGTCCGAACGCACGGGAGCTGGGGTGTGTTCCTGCCTGTGTGGGTGACTGTGGGTGTGAATATACACAGCTGTGAAGGTGCGAATGAGAACGTGTGTCACAACTTGTGTGCGTGCCGGGGGGTGTAACTCAACACTGTGAGTGTGCGGGACGTTTGAATAAACACACAAATGTAGGTGTGTGTGCAAGAGAATGAGTGTGGGTGAGTGTGCAAGAAGAGTGTGGGACTGTGAGCGTGGGTGCTTGTGAGCTCATGAGGTGTTTGTGAACTTGTGTGCAACGCTGGGAGTGTGAGGATGGGGCTGGGGTTATACAGCTGGCGATAAGAGAGGAAGTGTACCTGAGTGCACAGAGGCGACTTTCCATGCCAGCTCCATTTGTTTTGTAGGGGTGATACCCCAGAGCAGGCTGTCCTGTGGGGTCCCCACGGTTCCTTGTGGGCGCTAAACCACGGGCACGCTGAAGGCGTGAAGGGCAGCCTTTGCCCCAGCCGGGGAGGAGGGGGCCTGGAGGGCCGGTCCCAGCCCGTAGCGGGAAGGATAAGGCGGGCAGAGCACAAACTGCAGGACAAAATCCTGACACCGCGGCCGGGAGCGCTGGGTGGCACTGGGCAGCGCCGGTCGGCAGCAGTGGGAGGCCGGATTCAAGGAGATGGCAGCGCCCGCTCCCACCGGCGGCTCTGCCCCCGGCCCGGCTGCGCCGAGCAGGCACAACAAGTTTTACAGAAATTGCAGCAGCGGCTTTCCTTTTCATGTTGTTTTAAACTTTTAAAATAATTTTGTATCTTCTATTTTCCNCGACAGCCCTCATCTCCCCGCGGGCAGGAGCGGGAGGGGATGGCGGCAGCAGACGGCGGGGCCAGCAGTGGCGGGTGCCCCGTCAGCGGTGTCCTCTGCCCCGTGGGGCGCAGCTGGGGCCTGCCATCGTCCCGGGGACATGAGCCCCGCCCCGGCTCTCCGGGGAGAGCTGTGCTTCAGGAGCCCCTCGCCTCCTCCCATCACACCCCTTCCGCGGGTCCGGGCACTTTTGGGGTGCCCTTCTCAACGTCCCCGTGTCCCTGCTCTGGGGTGTGGTGGTGGGAGAGCCGCCTCCTCCGCGGCTTTATGAAAGGTGCTGACTTTCGAAATTGAGAGCACCCTTCCGGAACAAAAGGGCACGGCGGGTCTGGGACCCCACGAGAAGGGGATCCTCCGCCTTCAGCCCTCGCTCGGGATCAGCAGCGGGCCTTGACATCGCAGCCCAGGCTTGATTCTCCTGCGGGGCCTGGCAGCCGAGATCTCCCTTCCTAGCAGTCCGCGGCCACAAACTTCGGGACCAAACGACCCCGCTCTGCCACCCGGTATCAGCCACAATTTCACCCCCCAGTGCCCTGCGCTCACCCAGCGCTCACTTTATAAGGCCGAGAAGGGCGGTGATTTTTTTTTTTTTTTTTTTTTTGCTGTGGGGTGGGGGTGCGAGAGGGGGCTGGGGAAGAAGAAACTCCTCTTGTGTGCTCTTCTCTGCTGTCATTCATTGGGCTGCTCTCAGCATCCAACCAATGGAGAGTGAGGGCCTGCAGCAGTAGGCCCTGGGTAGGGTGATTGATGGGCAAGCGGGGCGGCGGGCGATCGCACTCACAATCCGCCGGCTCCGCTCCGCGGGGCTCCCGGCTCCCCACCGCCCGCCGCGGCGAGGGGTCCCCGGGGCACCCTTGTGTGTGTGTGTGTGTGTGTGTCCGTGCGTACGTCTGTGTGTCCTGGGTGAGAGGCTCCCGACGTGTCTCGGTACCTGGGGGTGCTGGGTCTCATCGGAGCGGGAGCAGTGTGCGCGGCTGGGGTGTCGCGTCTCGGCTCCTGGAAGCTGCTGGCTGCGTTTGACGCGGTTGTGTCTCCGGTGTGTGTGTCCTGTGCCGCGCTGGGCACGGCTGCCGCGTCCCGGGCTGCGGGGCTGTTTCACTCTTGTACCTGGGCTGCGCATGGCCGTGCTGGTGCGTCTCCGTGCTGAGCGTGTGGCTGCCGTGTCCCGGCCTTGCGTGGCTCTGCCGGCGTTTCTCGGGGTGCTCTGCCGTCGTGCTATGGGGCTGAGCGCGTAGCCCGCGTGCCCCGGTTGTGCGCGGCCCCGTTGCGGGTTTCGGGGCGGTGCGGGGCCGTGCTGCCCTGCCCGGGGCGGAGGTCCGGCCCCGGTGCCCGAGCGGCGGCATGGAACACCTCGGGGCTCACCACCTGCACCAAGGGCAAGCCGAGCCCATCAGCTTCGGCATCGACCAGATCCTCAACACGTCGGAGCCGGGCAGCTGCATGGTGTCGCACCCGCGGCTGCAGGACTCGGCGGACTACGGGCTGGGCTGCATCGTGGGCAGCGCCTATAACACGGTCACGGGTGGCTACGGGGCGAGCGGCGGCGCGGCCGGCGCCTACACCGGCACCTCCTGCAGCATGAGCGGCCTGCCCGGCTCCTACAACGTGAACATGGCGGTGAGCATGAACGGCAACACCTTGAGCTCGGCCGGCGGGGTGATCCGCGTCCCGGCCCATCGCCCCGTGGCCGGCGGCGTCCACCAGCCCCTCTCCGCCGCCGTGCCCGCAGTGAACGGCATGAACAGCCTCACGGGGCTCACCTTCCCCTGGATGGAGAGCAACAGGCGGTACACAAAAGACAGGTTCACAGGTGAGTTGCACCACCGGGACCCCCTTCTCTCTCTGTTCCCGCTGCCCCGCTTCCTCCCCCGCCGCGCGGCCTCGGCGCGACAGCCGCTGCCCGCAGGGGCACGCAGGATCCAGCCGGGGATCTCTCCGGCCGGCTAGAGAAAGCAGTCAGGATGGTCCTGGGAAGTTGGTCCGGCAGGAGGCCAGAAGCAAGACAGGGTGGGAAATGAGGCGTATTCAGTTCTCCCTAAATGAGTTGTGTTTCCTTTAATTTGTTTGTTTTGATATTTTGGTTGGTTTGTTTGTATATGTGGGGTTTTATGTTGTTGTTGTTTTAGTTCTTTATTTATTTATTTATTAGTTTGGTGTAGGTTTTTTACATTTTCCCCGCGGCGATTCGGGTCGGCAAAGGCGGGCAAGGAGGAGAAGGGATGGTAAACTCTGCTCGCGACCTCCCGCGAGCCCCGGGCACCCGGGGAAACTTTTCTTCAAACCCCAGAGTTATTTGGGAAGCACGGCCCGACCGGCGGGAAGGCAGACAGGCGGCCCCGGCTCTGGCCTGCCCGGGAAGGCCGTCCCGTTGCCTTCCTTAACCGGGCTGGCTTTCCCCGGTTGCGGGTTTCGGCTCAGCCTTTTTCCCCACCAAAAGGGACCTTTTGCAGACCCGAGCAGAGAGGGGCTCGGGCTAGAGCCGCTTCCCGGCCTCGCCACTGTTTCCAGGTGCAGCTGGGCTCGTCTTTCGGCACTAACAAAGCAAAAACTCGAACAACGAAAAGAAATAAATTAAAAAGACGCAAACAAACAGAAGGAACGAAATTACAACGAGGAATAATCAGCACCGCTTCCCGAGGGCGGGAACCGAGGCCCGATTTTTGGAAGTTCCCATTTAATTTCGACCCGGTGGCGCTGGGTTCGGGCATGGCCGCGGGTGGACGAACGGGCTGCTCCCCTGGCAAACACTTGACTGGATTTCACTCAGTTTGTTCCTGGCTTAGACACAATGTGACTTTTCAATTTTTTTTTTTTTTTTTTGGTGGGGTTGAAAAAAAAAAAAAAACCAAAACCAAACAAACCAACAAACCTAAACAAAACCATACATATTTAAAACAAAACAAGAAAAGAACGGAGCAACAAATCCCAACTCCGGTTTGCACTCCGGGACTTTACTTCCCGTGTACGAGGCACTGGGGCCGGGGGCGATGGGGTTACCTCCGCGGCTAAACGAAATTATCCCGACCCCGCTTGGCACGGAGCGCGGAGCCCCGGCCCAGCGCCAGGACCGGCTGCCGCTGCTGATCCCCCGTTCCCCGGCGGGCACTCGGCGGGACAAGCGGCCGCCTCCCCCTCCGCCGGAGCCGAGCGGTGCCCGGCGGGTGTCCGCAGCACCCAGGAGAGGCCGCGGGGCCTTCCCGGTACGCGGGTCCGCCGCCGAGTTTTGTAGCTCGTGCGCGGGTGTCGGCGGGGAAGCCGCGGCTTCAGAGCGGTGGGGGGTGGTCCCCAGCCCAGCGGCCGGGAGCCGGAGCCCCTCTGCTGATGTGTCGCTGCTTGCTTCTTTGCCTCTCATCCCCCCTCCTCCCGTGTCCCCCCCAGTGGCCCTCTCACCCTTCACTGTAACACGCCGTATAGGTCACCCCTACCAGAACCGCACGCCCCCCAAGAAGAAGAAGCCGCGCACCTCCTTCACCCGCCTGCAGATTTGCGAGCTGGAGAAGCGCTTCCATCGGCAGAAATACCTGGCCTCGGCCGAGCGCGCTGCTCTGGCCAAGGCCCTCAAGATGACGGACGCCCAGGTGAAGACCTGGTTCCAGAACCGGCGCACCAAGTGGAGGTGAGGGACCGGGGGTCGCGGTGGCCCGGGGTGGGGCAGTCCGGGGGGGAACAGATCTTGCTGCCAGCAGCTCTGTCAGGAGCACTGACGGCAGCGCAGAGGTGTGCGAGCCCCGTTTGTGTGAATGTGACCGTGTGTGATCGAATGTACACGTGCGTGTGCTCGCACAGCGGCGTGTGCGTGTGCGTGTGGTGTGCGCACACCTGGGCCGTGTGTGTGAGCAGGACACGCGTGTGTAACCGCACGGTCAGTATGAAGCCCACGCGTGCCCGTGTGTGCCCGCACGCGGTGTGTGTGTGTGTGTGTGTGAGCGTGAACGGGGCTGTGTGTGCAAACAGAGCCCCGCGAGTGCGGCGCGGTGCGGGCCACACGTTACGTGGGGTGTGCACACGGGACCTGCTGCAAACAGGGTATGCCACGGGGGTGAACCTGTGTGAGCACACACCCGTGCAGTGGGTGCAGTCAGTGTCACCTGAGGGCGTGTGGGAGCCCTCGGCCCGAGGCTCTCGGAGTACCGGGCTCTGCGCAGCGCGGAGATTTTCGTCCCCGCGGGGCTGGCGGCGCCTCCTCGCCCAAACGCTTTCTTTTTGTTCTGCTGCCGGGCGTGCCGGTAAAGCCGGAGAGGAAGAGAAGGCTGGGCTCACACGGAGCCTTCAGGGCTCCATCGCAGTGACCCTGCCCCTCCCAAGCTGCACGTTCCCGGGATGTTCCCGAGGGAAGCACGCCAGCCCCGAGAACATCCCCTGCCCTGGGCTGGGGACAGGCCTTCCGTGGGGGCAGAAAGTGATGGGCAAGGGAGAGCTCCCTCAGAGAGCAGAGAAGGTGGGTGCTGAGCACTGGGTGCTGAGCACTGGGTGCTGGAGGGCAGGCAGGCAGCTTCTTCAAAGTGGGGGGAAAGGGCTTCTCCAGAGTCTTCCCAAGGGTTAATAGAACAGCGATTGCCTGAATATGCTGGGGTCGGGTAAGAAATGGGGGTCAAGGAACTTGAAACCAAGGGGGGGTATGAATCCTCAACCCCAGTGAGTTCTTCCCTAGAGGATCCATGGTAGTGCAATTCCCCAACTGTTAGGAAGTCTCGAGCTGGAGTGATCTCTGTTGGCCAGAAAAATAATCCTGGAGGAGGAACAATCCTGCTGCTGCCTGCAAAATGGGGTCAGCTGTGTCTTCTAACCAGGTTTCCTAAGGAAGTGAGGCAAATCCATCTGTCAATACTCTTTGCGTCTGTTGGCTAAATTCAGCCTCTTTTGGCAGAGGTGCAGAGGATACAAACCTATTCACGTGTTTTACAAAAAATAGCTGGGTAAAGAGAAACTAAATCCTACTTCTGCCTAAGGGAAAGGCTGCAGCCAGACCTCAGCTGTAATATTAGACATGGGAGAATCTCTGATCTGTGCCAGAGGATCACAGGCATGTAAGTTCTGCTTGTATGCATCTGTGCCTGCTGGGTGCTGCGATGGAGATGTGGGTGCCCCTACTCAACCTCCTGCCTCAGGCCCCTGCACTGGGCAGTGGGCTCTGAGCAGCTCCTGGAGCACTGGGAGCTGGAAGGAGTTGCTGTAGGCTCAGCCTGAGTGAGGCGGGGGGAAGTATCCAAGAAAATTGAGTTGCTATAAGCCCTCTGAGCAATTTAACTGCTTGAACGCAGACTGGGGGGAAGAGTCTTGCCCTTGCCCCTTGCCTGGTTGTCTCCACTGGAGGGAGGTGTCTGTGTGATCTCCTCCTCAGATTTGGGCTCTTGCTTTAGACACAGCTCTTTCCAGGCAGGTATGGACCTGAAAATCCCATTCTGATGTGAATCCATGACTAGACCGGCTGCTTGCAGCAGGGAGATACTTGGGAGCAAGGTGCTCACAGCCATGGTGCTCCTGATCACCCTGGACTTGGGGGTCCCTCCCTCCTCCTGGAGCATCTCCCCCTTGTGCAGGGAGTCATTAAATATTTATGGAGTCAGAGAGCGAGCTGGTCCCCGGGCAGGTTAAGCTCTGAGCCCGCTCTTCCCGGGATGTCTGTTGTGAGATGCTGACACAGATTAGGAGCCCTGAACTACCTGCTCCCAGGAGGGAACAGTGGCCACATGTCTGAAGGTCTGAGTGCCCAGAGGCCCATTGCTAGCATCCAAGTCCCAGCCTGCTTCCCCTCCTTGGGAGCCAAGGATCCCCTGCCCTGTGCTCTGAGATGCCACTGTGGAGATCAGAGCTGCCACTTCCAATTCCCATGGCCAAAGGGGATGAGACATCTCACATCGCCCTGAGCTGCTAAATTAAAAAGCTGCCATTTCCTGTGTCACTGGTCCACTGAAGCTGCTGGGAGGATGTCAGCTGAGCCTGGGGGTGTGAGGGAGGGAGAGGATGCTTTGGGAATCATCCTGGGACCAGCACTGTGAGTTGCTCCCAGGTTTTCCCAGCAGCATCAATAGAGGTGCCAGGTGAAGTAGAGGTGAGTGCAAGCTGCAGACTCTAGACTGACCAGCCATCCAAGTAAGCAGGAATGGGCTTTCCATTGTGGATATAAGAGGATTCAGGCTATTTCTACCTACCCCATTCTCTGCTCTGAGGCAGTCCAGAGCCAGGGCCCAACCAATGCTGGAAAGAGCCTCTTCTGACCCCCTAACACCCTCTCCTTGGGAATCACCTCTATTGGTGTCATACCAGGCAGACACATGTCCAAACTGCTCTGAAAAACACTGTCATTCACTCTTTCCAGATAGTATTTTCTGTGCTTTGATTTTTCTTACTGCTAAAAATTGTGTTTCTAGCGTTTAGCTGAAATTTTGCTGCCTGCCATGGGAATGTTTTTGCCTTCATCCAAGCTCTCAGCAGCTGGTCACCACAGCGTGGCAGACAAGATGGCAAACCTGGATGCTGGAAGGGGACGTCCAGAGTGACACTGCCCATCTCCCAGCTGTGTGGCACTGCCAGCCACTGTCTCACCCCACCCTGCTCCATGCCTCTTCCTGGGGCTTTGCATGCTTGGCTCTTGCTGTCAGACCAGAGCGTGTTTTCAGGGCATCGCAACTTTTGCAATGCTGTTGTGTGACACTTTGGGTGTTTTGCCTCTGCTTGGTTTTTTTATTTTTTTCCTGTGGGCAGAGAGTAATCCAGAGTTGTGGGCTGCTCCCAACTCTCTTTGATCAGAGCAGTTTTTGCCGAGGCCAATAAGACAGACAGACCCAGTCCCCAGTTAATGGATTTACTGGCCTTTTGTGTAGGGGATGTGGGACCACACCATGGCAAGGCACCCTCTTTCCTACCCCCGCCTCCCACATCATGAGCACCCAGCACAACCTAATCTCTCTGGAGACACCCCTCCTTTGCTGCCCCAGGCCCCCCTAATGGCTCTCTCTCTCCCAGGAGGCAGACAGCGGAGGAGCGGGAGGCTGAGCGGCAGCAAGCAAACCGCATCCTCATGCAGCTGCAGCAGGAAGCCTTCCAAAAAACCATCAACCAGCCCATCCAAGCTGACCCCATCTGTGTCCACAACTCCTCTCTCTTCGCCCTCCAGAATCTGCAGCCTTGGTCTGATGACTCCACCAAGATCACCAGTGTCACCACTGTCGCCTCTGCTTGTGAATAAGTCTGGCACCCACTGGTGGCACCTACACCTTCTACCGGCGGGGCTGTCCCCAGGGGGACACCAGGCATCCTTGCTGGGACATGTAGCAGCTCTGTTTCTCCCCGAGGAGGGCTGGAACTCCCTGATCCTCTGGCCATGTGCATCCTATGTATCCAGCTGGGGAAACCCTCTGCAAGGAACAAAAAGAAGGAAAGCCACCCCAAAAACTCCCCCTAGCCACGGAGTTGCTGGAGCAGCAATGCTGTCTCACCTCCCCCCAACCCCTTTGTTCTCTTGAAAGTCTCCAGTGTCGACCCTGAACTTGCTGACGTGCTGCCAGACAAAAGCCTAGCTCTGACAGACGCAGCCACTTGTGTTCATCCAGCTGAGGGACAGGAAAACTTCCTTAGGATTCTGCTGGTGCCAGTGCAAAGTCTATGTACACCCACATACATATATATACATATACATACATATATATATATATATATGTTTTGAACTGATGGCTTGAAAGAAAAGGAGGAGGCTCCCTGGGAAGCATGTCTCTGCTGCGAGCCTTCTTGGGTTGTCTGCACCGGAGACGTTCGGGGATGCAACAAATGGAGGAAACAGCAGCAATTTCTGCTTGTGCCAGATGGGAACCCTTCAGATCTCACCTCGCTGTCTCTCCTCTCCTTTTTCATTAATTTTTTCTTGCGAGGGGGAAGCAAGAGAAGGATCTGACAGACTCCTGAGGACGGTAAATATGATATCTCAATTGTATGAAGAGCCCAAACAGTCCCTGGCTGCCACGGACTCTGTGCCCATCAGCGAGTATTTTAATAACGAGAAGACCTGGGTGGCAGTTTGTGGGGGTGATGCAGTTTCTTTCCATGGAATATTTCCATATAATTTGCAAAATGTTGTCCAATCTTTTATTTTATCTGTTTCCCATTAGAAGGCAGTTTCTGACAGCAAAAAATCGATTTCACTCTCAGCTGTTTAACTTAGTTGTTCTTTTAATTGTACCAAGAGAATGAGACAAAATTAAACAAAGCACTTCTAGCAAATGCCAGGAATATATAGCTATATATATATATATAAACAGTATATATTTTTCAGTTACTTATAATCTAAAACAGCACTGCCAATTTAAGCAGTTAGTACAAACAAGCAACCAGAAAACCTATTTTCAGTGAGATTTTTAAAGGCATTAGTTTGTTTGCTTCTTTTTTTTTGTTGTTTTGGTTTTAAGTTATGCACTTACAAGGTGTTTTATGTGTATTCATTTTATAAAGTGCTTGTGTAATTTATGTGGAAATGAAAAAGAAAATAAAAAATCTCCAGGGTACTGAATAAATCATTTAAAGCCTTGCTGTTCTCTGTCTATTAGTTCCCCAAGAGGAGACAGCATATCACAACTACTGCTGAAGCCCGTGCTATTTTTTTTTTTTTAATAAAAATAGAGTTAGCATTTCCATTCGACTTTGCTCAGGTCCACTTGGCTTTGGAAGCTCCAGATGCAATATGCTGTGTTTTAATTCCTGGTCCTAGAAACATTTTCAGGCTTCAACCCAGCAGTGCATTTAGCACTTGCTTTAATCGAAGCCTTTCTGAGGGGCTTGCTGGGGGTGGCAGGGGCTATGCAGGGGCTCAGCCTTAAACTCATGTGGAATAATTTATTGAATAAGACCTTGGAATGAGGTCTCACCTGGGCTGAGGCAGATCTACAGATATTTGTGTCTGGAGCTGAATACAGAAAGGGGAATTTGAATATAAAGAAACGTGCGAGAGTACATTTTAGAGACAATCTTGCAGGGGATTATTCTGGGGACACTGGTTTCCATTTGTTCTCAGCCTTGCTGCAGGACATTGTCCCCAGCTTGGCAAGCCCTTCTCAGAGGGAAATCAAACTGGTGGGAAAGCTTGCATCCAACTCTCTCAAGCTTCCCTGGGAGAGACTCCCAGTGCTACGGCTGGCTTCAGCCTGGTGGTTCCTTCCAGCCCTGGGAATTACTGAGCAAAGGATATTGGAGGACACGACTGGAAAGGGCAGGCAGCCACGAGCAGTGGTGGAAGCCCCTGACGTGGCCCTGGGTCCAGGCTGGCTGTGGGACATCTGCAACGAAATACCCCAAGCCTTTTGTGCCTGGTGGGTGACAGCCTCCAGGAGGCTGAGTGCTCTGGGTGCAGCGTTGCTGGGGAGTTTGTTAAGGGAGCATAGGAATAGCCTGCTTCATCCAAAATCTGCTATCGTAGGACTGGGCTGAGAATTTATGGTGCTCCAGGGTTTTCCCGCTCCGCAGTCCAATGTGTATGAGAACACAGAGAAACATCTGCAGCAATGGAGAGAAAAGAAGCCAGAAAAAGAAAAAAAGGATAAAACACGGGAAAATATGAAACTTGGAGAACATGCATTTTTGAAAATATCTTTAAAAGATGTTGATTACTGCCAGAAAAATACTATAATAAAAGAATTTTTTTTCCAATGTAAATTTTAGGAAAGTGTTTTGTTTGAATTCATACTGTTTTATACTACAGTCAGATTTTTTGATTCTGATTAAGCTTATTATTTAACATGCACCCAACTTGGTCTACAAAGTTAAACTCCTTCAGGAGGCATTGCTGTGTACAAACCTTTAATGGTTTACAGTTTGTTGCAGTGTATATTTTTGTTTTCAGGGTTTCTGCATAGGAAAAAAATAAACCACAAAATACAATGACAATAACAACAATAATAATAATAATAATAGTAATAATAATAGTAATGATAAGACTCCCTGTTGGCATTAAAACTGTTTTCTATGTTATTATTATGACACATCAATTTTGTAAAATTTAATTCTAAGACAACCATTTTATAATATCCACTTTATTCAGCTCATAATCCAAAATATTCCCCAGCAAAGTTGAACATATGTTAAGGCACATTCGAGGGAATATATTTAGAAAGAATTATTATTCTTTCTAAAGTATTTAGCTATACCTTGTTTTCAAAACTGGTAACTTCCCCCTTTTCTGAATGTTCTTTCCTGTTAAAAAAAAAAAAAGACCAAAAGTAAAAGAGGACTCTCAGCATGAAATGAGAATATATGTTACATTGGAACCAGAAAATCAGTTGCCTGGCCTTTTTCGTCCCTGGAAAAATTGCTTCTGGAGGAATTTTGTCTTAAAGTATTTCTCTTGGATTCATTTTAAAAATTGGTTTAGTGGCAGAAGGTGTTTCTGATATCTGCATATGTGCTTCCAGTTATTAATATGATGATTTGTACCTAGACAATACAAGTTGTCTGAAATATGATGGAATTAAATCAATAAGTAATGACATGAAATAATGACACATAATGTTGTGTTTTGTGGACTGACACCACCTCAGCTGTATCCTGGGGCCATCCATATCACATTGAAGGCTGATTTAATTTTTTGTATTATATTTATTTGGGAGCAGGAATAAAATTGCATTAAGATGCCTTGAAAATCATTTCCACCCTTCCTTAGCTCTCAGAATAAAGCCAATCCCAAACATGAAATAGGAGTCAGGGAGAAATGTTTTTCTACTGTTTGCCTGTATCTAGGAAATACAGAGCAAGGCAGAGTGACTTTGGTCTGGAGGGGAAAAGCCTGTGTCACGCCTGGAGCTGAAGGCATGGGGCACCACCGGGGACCGCGCCGTGGTTGTGCTCATCTCTCACCCACAACGCTGCCAGGGATCCAGGCTATCATTCATTCAGGCTGGATGTGCTGAGCTTTTGAAAGGGAAATCTGGAGTGGGAGAACTCTGTCTTTGCATGAGCAACTGGAGTATTAAACATCTGTGTGGAGCTGGAGGAGACGAAGCCCTGTAGGATGGGCTGCGGTTGTCTGGGTTTGGTCCCAGCTCAGCAAACTATGAGGGCAGGAGAGAACCAGAAGTCTGGCCCCCATTTAGCCAATTAGTTGAGCACATGAGTCATCCAAATAAGGATCAGTTGGTTTATCTCTGCTGAGGGATGGCCCAGGAGAAGCCTGAAGGGTCTTTTCTGGAGTTTCCCACCCTGAGCAGAGCCTCCAGTTGTGCTCAGCAGGGGCCAGCCCATTTGATCCCTGCAGTACATGCACACCCCAGTTTTTACACAAGTACCACATGCAGCTTTTCTTGGCCTGCATTGCCCCATCTACGGGGCATTTGTTACATATTTTAAGTTTTTTCTGCTGCAGCACCAGCATCAGCGAGACTCACGTGTATGTGGCATTTGCTGGAGAAAGACTGAGGCGAGTGTACACGTCCTCTAACATGGTTTGTATAATTGATAATGAAAGGAGGCACTGACCCTCACAAACACCCATATGCAGGATCATTTTCATTATCTCACTGAGACTGTTGATTGGTGTTTCTGAATGTGCTCCTGATTAACCAACACACTCAAAAAAAAAAGCTTAAACCCGGGTCTGCTGCCTCAGCGCGGCGGCAGCGGAGCCCATCCCCGCGGAGGCAGCCCCTCCTCGCCGCCAAGGCCGGCTCGCAGACACTCGGGGCTAGAAGGGGTAAAAAACCCAAACCAATTTACTGACAAAACTGAAAATGGCTTTGCTGAAAACTGTTTGGGTTACAGTAAAAAGCCATTCCTCTCTGGGGTTCTGGGACAGCTGGAACTTTTTGAATTAACCTTTATTTTCCCTTGCCAGAAGCAGACTGGCTGAGTGACACTGATTTCTTTGTGCAGCGGTCAGCTTTGATGGCCACTTCTTTAAAAAACGTTTGTGAAATAACATTTGGAATTATCAAATTATCCTGGGTGAAAATTTTCTAAATAAGAAGATCTAAAATGTGGGGAAAAAAGGTAGGGTTTTTTAAAAGAAAATTTTAAGGGAAGAAAAAAAACACACAACACTATAGCTTATCAGAACAAACTTTTGTTGGAGTCACACCAGACTGATTTTTTTCAGACCTTTTTTTGTGCAGCTGTGATTTTTATATTCCTTAAATTATTGTTATTGTCTCTGTTACAGTAAGAAATTTGTTTGATAGGTCAGCACTTATCCAAGATTAGGACAGAGTTTTTTTCCCCCTATTCCTTTCCATTAATCAGAAACTCTTTGTTATTGGTAGTTTTAAATTCATTCTATACATTTATTCAAGTCACACCTAAAACTGTATTCAAAGAATTATGTTAGGGTTTTTTTTCTGACAGCACCAGAATAATCTTGATTTTTCCAAGTGTAGAAAATAATTTTTGGCTTCCTTCTGGTTTTTTGTTGTTGTTGTTTGTTTGCTTGTTTGTTTTTGATTTGGTTTGGTTTTGGTTTGGTTTTTTTTTTTTTTGTTGCAGCTAGCTGTGGTAAGCACGGGGCTGGCCTCAGCAGCTTTCAGCTCTCTAAGCCCAGGTCACACACCAGCCTCCAGCCAAACCTCTGTGTGCTGAAGGTGTGCAATCCGCTGTTGCAGAGAGCTGGAATCCCCTGCCCTGCGCTTCCCTGGGGCTGGAAGTTCAGTACTTACCCTCAGCTCAGCCATTCTTTGCCTTTCTGCTTTCGAGACAAAAATAAAATGAGCAGAAATGAGGAGCCCAAACTTTGGTTTTCGAGCAGGAAGGAGCAAAGCTTGAGAAAACTCATTCTCTCGTTGCCTGTAAAGAATGTGAACCCGCTGGTCTGAGCACTGCGGTTAACTGTCTGTCTTTCCTAGACTGCAACTGTCTCAAAATAACAAAGCAGCGATTAAAAAATATCAATCAATATATACTTTTTTAAACTACAGTTAGGAAGTGGTACTAAGATGGGGATAGATGAAAACATGGAGAAGAGCTTTGTTTCTCGGAGCCTTCCCTGTCTCAGCCAGAGGAAGTTTTTGGAAAGTCATTATGTTTAGTGATTTTTACTTGCTGTTGTAAGGTTTTAGGCACATGTCAGGGCTCACCAGACCCTTCCTCTCTCGGTATTCATCTAGAATGTGCCTAGTTTGCGATGCTGGTCCCCAGTGGGGGTTAGATTGAGCCTGGGCTGTCAGGTGTGTTGGACATAAATGTGTTGAAAGTCAGGGCTTGACCCCAGATCTCCCCAAGTAAGGTGACAAAGGGGAAGAAAGAGGTACAGGTGGGGATGGGGCTTGCTCAGGCTCATGGTGAGGGAGTGATCACAAGTGCTCTGAGTTGTGGTCAGGCCTCTCTGTGCTCTCCCTCTTCCAGCTGATCTGGCTATTTTCACAGGAGAGCTTGGGGAAGAAGTGGGGGTGTCCTCTGAGGTCAGGCAGTGGGAGGAGAGGATAAAGGCCAGCAGGTCCTGGGGAGCCATGCTGTATCACAAGGGTGCCCGTTTGAGAGCTGCAGAGAAAAGGCACCGAGCCTGCAGGGCAGTGGGGTTTGAGGGGGAGCAGTGAGGGGCACGCTGGGGTCCTGCTCCAGGGGAGCCTGGCTTGGGGAGAGGAGGGCTGCTCTCAAGCAGGGGCTATTCCCAGCTTGCCTGGCCCTGCACCAGTGGTGTGCACTGGAGGGTCTTGCAGGGTCTGGAGATGTCACAGCATGGGACTGCTGCTAAAATGGCAGTCCTATGGCATCCCACAGTGACATAGCTGTGGAGCACGGTGGTAACTGCTGGGCTGTATCCAGAGTGCTTCCTGCCTTCCAGGATTAAGCTCCAGGGAGTTTTATATGCATTTACAGCACTGTTGGGCTGTGCTCCACTGCCTTTGGAGGAACACCTACAAACACAGAGGGACATATCCCAGGCGCCCTGCCACTGACTCAGCCACTCTCAGGGGCAAGTGAGGGAGCTGTGGCTGGGGCATTTCCCACTCACCCCCATTCACACAGAAATGCTTGAAAAGGTCTGGCTTTCACTTTGGGATGGAGTGAAAACAAATGTTGTAACCTTATCAGTTGTTATGACAGGTCTGAAACCTGCCTTTGCTGTGGCTCATATCACCACATCCAGAGGCAGGAGGTGGGATGTAGAGCAGAGCTCTCTGTGGAGCAAGGCACCAGACATCTGTTGGTGTGCCCACCACTGTTCCCATGCCCTCTGCCTCCAGACTTGGTCCTTTGAAGATTTGAAGATCTGAGCAGAGCCATCTCACACACCACAGGCAGAAGCCAGACTTGTAGCAGTCAGGTGAGGGAATGCAGATCCCCTGTTGGGACCCCAGGGTGCACATGTATGTACCAGTCCCTGGGAAAACACACCACAGCCCTGGCAGGGAAAGAGCAGAGACAGCAGAGACACACCTGAGTTATCCAGAGGAAAGGACTTCCTAAGGGAGCTTGCAGCCACAGACACTGCCAAAAGAAGTGATGAGTGAGGAACTGTGTCCTATTGCTGAACATATCCTGTGTCTCAGGAGCCGGTTTCTCCCCCTTCCCTGTTGATAAGTGGGATTGCAGGAGGTTACTCCAGCCTCACTCTCCTCCCTGGATGAAACCCCAACAGTTGCTCATGGCTTGGCCCAATCTGGCTCTGGTGGGATAAGAGGGGTGGAGGTCCCCTCATACAAGAGATGGGGTGGGGGGGACGGGGTGAGTATTGCTTGGCACTTGTAGAGATGCTGCCTTGCGTGGAACTCACCCCATGGCCCTTTTTTCCTTCCTTTTCCCTGTCCTTCCCTTCAGTCTCAGAAATCTCCCTTAATCTGCCATTATTTTAAGGCCCTATGGATGTTTCCTGCATGGGAACCAGAGAACCTCAAGCCTCCCTGCAGCAGGTGGAGAGGAACACTTGGCTGTCTGGTTTCCCCCATAGGATGGGGTTTAGGGCAAAATAACCCTTAGCACAAGTGCTCTGACGCACGTAGGGGTCAAAGCTATGGGTGTTTCTCCCTAAGTGCATGGCACTGCCCCTTCGCAGATGACCCAGGTGGACAGTAACCCACAGAGCTGGCCAGAACAGCACGACGTGACACACCGTCCCGGTGACAACCTCTCAGGCCAGGGGTCAGCACCCATGGGGGGTTAGACAAGCAGGACTGGGTTGCACACCCTGCTCCTCTGCTCGGCCTTGTGCCGTGCCGGGGGGAGCTGCCGGGGACACCCCTGCCGGGGACACCCCTGCCGGGGACAGCCCTGCCCGCCCCGGGGCCGCCCGGGAGCCATCGGCGAGCACCGAGCTCCATCTAGGGGTCAGGGAGCGCCTGGCGAGCGCTCGCCCCGGCCCCGCCGGCACCGGCCGCACGCCCAAGGCACGGGGCGAGGATGGCCACGGGCAGCCCAGCCCCAGGCAAACCAGCTGATGGTTCAGACTGGGAGCACTGGGCGCTCAGGATGAAGGGTGGCCAAGCCCAGCCCCGAGCGCGTCCTTGGAGACATCCTGCCCCTGAAGCGGACATAGAAAAATTTAGGTTGGAAAAGACCTCACAGATCACGGAGTCCAACCGTTAATCCTACACTGCCAGGTCCGCCACTAAACCATTTCCCCAAGCACCACAGCCACATGCTTTTTTCTTGAACAAAGCCAGCCCTGAGAAATTCAAGGTGTGGACTCCCCTCTATTTAGTACTGCCCACTGGGATTAGGAAGTGAGACTTTCCATAGGATATCCCATGTGCTGGGTAAGTTGCAGGATGTTTGGGTGCATGGGCAGGGCCAGGATGGGGTGTGTGATGTGTGCAGCACCACTGCAGGGGGTTGCAGCCACACTGAGAACGTAAAGCTGAGTCCCTCGACTCCCTGAGCTCCAGCAAGGCATGGAGAAAGGGGTTTTGCTCCATCCCTCTCCTGGCTACACACCCCTGCCTCCTGGGTCGTGGAGTGCAGTTAATACTGAGGACAAGCAGCTGGGATTTTTAAGCAGAGGGATGAGCTTTGATCAAAACAGGTGGCTGCAACAGCTCTCTAGGACAGCCAAGAGGCTGCTTGCATTCATCAACAGAAAAACTATAAACCCATGAAACACTCAAGCAGATAAATAAGGAAGCAATGATTTTTGTCTTTGTGACAAACAAAGTCAATGAAGCTCAAGGAAACCACCTATATTTTATTATCATATATTCATATGTTTAATGCTATTAAAACAAGAGTCTGGGGTGAGCTGCAGGAAATCAAAGCACTTAATGGTGCAGACACAAACCTTCTCTCCTCCCTCCCCAAAGGTGATTTGAACCAGTTTAAGCAAATGTCTTTGTCTCTTAAAATAATTATGTGATTTAAAGGCACTTTTTCCTGGCTTGCATCAAATGACTTTAATGGGGTCTGCTAGTGTGTGTCTGTGTGTGTCAGTTTAACAAGTTATTGCTTTTTAAAGCTGCATTTATAGCTCAGTATTCACCAGAAAAGTAATTCTTTATGAGAAGGGATTATTTGTGTTTCACCATCACTTGGCATTTATTCCACAGAGCATTTACCAGTGAAATGGTGCCCAGAGGGCAGAGGCCAAAATTATCTAAAAAGATATGTTGAAATTTGGGATAAACATTCTCTGGGCGGTCTACCAACTGTGAACTTTTGCTTCTTTGCCCAATAGGTTTTGTCCTCTTTGGTCTAGTCTTCGCCACTCTCTTGGCCCTCCTCAAGGTCAGGCTGACCTCTGTCCTCCCTGTCTCTCCTCTCTTCATGGCCTCAAATGGGATTTCCCTGGGGCAGAGGAGAGCTGACAGCAGGCCCAGCCAGACTGTGATGAGGGTCTGAAGGTGGGTTTCACACTGGCCAGCACTTGAGTGTTGGATGTCCCAGATGGGTCCTCACAGGTGACCCTTCTCCCTTTGTCCAACAGAGACCTGCCAGTGCTGGGGAGAAAAGGGCTATTTTGGGGGCTAGGTGAACATGCAGGGAGCCAGACTCCATTTCTACCCCCTACCCCAGCCATGGCTGGGCCAGACATTTGGGGTGATGCTGAGACTGCTTGCTGATTCATAAAATAGAAAAGCTGTGAAGAGTCAGAAACAGCTTGAGTTTGGTAGGAAAGAGGGAAGATGAATGCACAGCCAACCTGCCTTGTTTCCTGCAGTGGGGAGAAAACATTAGCACTGTGGGACAAAGCCCTGTGGAACTCTGCTTGGCACAGTTGTCAGTTCTGCTGGGGTTGCAGGGGAGCAGAGCACTGAGCCATGCTCCCTGGGGAAGACACTTGCTGAGTGAGCTGCCTCATTTAGTTCTTGTCCTGGAGGCACTGGGAATCTCCTAAGCAACTGAGCTGTGCCACTGAAGCAGCTAATTTCTCCTCACAGGTGTATTTGGCTGCTTCAGGTAAGGGTAAAATGTAGTCTCACACGAATTATCAGTGCAGTTGGAGGATGAAGAAGGACAGTGTCAGCTCAGCAGCAGCCAGCCTTATTTCTTGGAGAAAAATACCACCAGTACAGACAGCTAGAGGTGCAAGAGAGAGAGCTCAGCAGTTAAAGAATCAGGCTGTTCATGGCACAAAACAGGCTAAAGAGACGGTCTTTATCAGGGGAGATCAGCCCCTCTGGCTAATACAAGGGAAGAGATGGGCATTACCAAGTGGGGAGCCAGGAGGATGGGTGAGATGGTGCTGCCTGCAGGGTGCCTTTGTCTAGCCTGCACCAGGCCATGGGATCATGGAGCTGAGCTGGCTCCAACAGCAGCAGCAGGACAGCCTCCTCCACAGGATACTGGTGCAAAGGCCAGTGGCTCTCTGGGGCTCTGCTGGCTGCTGCAGCGCATGGGAGACCCCTCATGTGCCTGCAAAAGAAGCCCAGGGAACGTTACCCCTGCAGTAGGATCAAATCACTCCAGCAAAGCAGGCAGCAACATTGCAAGGAAATGTTCAGAATCAAGAAAGTCTGGATTCTTTATCTGTGTTAGGGCATTGGCTTTGGTATGCAGGTCTCATCTTCCAGAACCACATGGCTTGGAACCAGGCTTTGCTAGGTCTGCCCAGGTGGGGAAGTCACCCAGAAATGGAGGAAGGAATATGAAATTCCAGTGACTCATGTGTGTGAGAGATTAATGTGTTTTGTGGCCACAACAGATCATTCTAACTATTAATCTGACCTACTGGATTTCCCAGGCACTTGTTTGACCCTTAGTTTGTGCTTCAGACTCCTCCTTATTGACTCATAGCAAATGTCCTACAGAGATATCAATATTTGGCTAAAGGAGCTCTGTGATGGACAATCTACCCATAAATCCCAGCCCTAAAAGGCTTCTAGCATATAGGAAGTTGCAACTCTAACCCCAAATTGTTTTGTGTCAAATCCTGAGCTCATTGAACCTTTTGTATCTTTTCAAGGTTAAAGCAACAGCTTTCAGTGGAAGTAGATTTTCTTACTATGTATTTTAAATCTTTTCTGGAGGAAGAAATCAGATTAATTCTCACATCCTTTGCATCTGCAATAGCTGTGATTGCAAACATCTGCAGTATGTCCTGATATAAAGCCACCAAGAAGGGTTATTACCTTCTGTTGACATTTCATCTCTTTACAAAATCAGAGAAAACCACTCCAGCTCCTTGTAAATGGTCTCTCCTGCTCCTGGCCTGTTGCTTGCTTATCAATGCTCTGACAGGACCGTGTCTTTGCCCTTAGGTGGTTATGAGGGAGCTCAACATGTGGGTTTCCCAGGGGTGGACGAGACTCAGCTCCTTTGCATTAGTCTGTTTCTGGGGTTATTCGTTGACACTGGACTAGCAAACTGAATTTTTGGGAACCATGGGTAGTCCAGGTCTGCAGCAGTACAGTGATGGAAATATAAGTATAATGGGCCCATTTGTACTGGAATGGGCACCCCAGGACACATCGCTGCAGACTGGTTGCTGTAGGAAAGTGTGTTAGCAGATGGGGTCCTTGTAATCCCTCCCTTGTAATCCCATTCCTCAGGTGGTTGTTCACATATCTATTTCACAACTGAAGATTAATTCCTCAGTTTTCCCATCTAGGGACACAGAGCTCAGTCACCCAGGCGTTCCTGTCACCTGCAGCTGGGGAGTGTGGAGCTGAGGGATGGGCCCTTCCCATGGAAGCTCTGACACCAAGGTGCAAATTATTAATTTTGCTGGTTTAAGGTGGGTTTTCTGAACCAGTCAGCCTGGTTTAGAGAACCCACCTGCATGGCCAGCCTGGCATGGACACAAGCACCTGAACATCTTGAAGCATCGCAGCAAAAGGGATATGGCATGAAACCTGGCCTCAGTTTTTTTCCTGGAGTTGAGCATTTGTCCATTTCCACATCCCATTAAGGAGGTTGTTCTGAGGCCATGATGGTATCTGCCTGAATGGGATAAGTAAGTGGCTGCACAGATCTGAGACCCCTTTGCCCGTCTCTTGGCCAGAGGGAGGGAATGCTGTAGGATATACAGGTGGGGAAGCAACACTTGGACTGCAGCAATCCCAAATCAGTTAAGCAATACCCAGATTTACAGCAGACAAAAAGCCTCTGTCCTCACATTACATGATGGCCTGCAAGCTGCTTGTCATGAGGATTTCCCAGGACAGTTCTGCTGTGGCTTTCCAGGGAACTGAGTGATGAGAGTGTGGTGGTAACAGCCAAGATTCTCCCCATGCTCACACCTGAGGAATACCCCAGCAGGGAGGGTCTGACCCTGTCCTTGGAGCGTTAGCCTTGTCCCCTGCTCCTTCCTTGCCCTCTTATAACACATCCTTTCAGCAAAGTGGTGAGTTATCTTAATTTTGCAGACAGCAGCACTCAGGGATAAGGTAACTAATTTGGGAAATTATCCTGGTTGTCAATTCCCTGAGTGATTGGTGGGAGAGGCTTTGAAGCCTCACGCATGCTCCCTGCCATTCACTTGGATTCGAATTACCCTTTTATTTTACTTCCTCCTTGTTCTCATTGCCACACCACTCAAACTAAAATTATTCGCCTACAACCACAAACGCAGGGATATATCACCGGGAGTGCTGTAGGGCTGTCGCCATATATAATTCTCTGAGCTCAATATTTATAGAGCTACACAGGGCACAAATCATACCCAGAAAGCCCATCGAGCTGGAGAGCTAGGTATAAACTCCAGAAATATCGCAAGCCATCGCTCACAGGAGACTGCCCGGCAGACCCGCTGGCTGTACATCAAGCTGTAATGCCATCGGAGTCCGCGCTTGGTGCTGGAGTGGATCAGAGGTCACTTCCAAGCTTTTCTTCCATAAATCCTGGGTGCTGGCTCTCAGCAAGGTTAGGGGCTGGGAGAGCCTTGCTCTGAGTGCTCCCTCCTTCTGCTCATTGCTGCTGACACTGAGCCATCCCAGCACTCTGCATGGATTTTTATCTTTGGGGTCTTGTCCTCCCTTCTGCTCCTCTGCTATAGAAACCAGAGATGAGGGGGAGGAGGGGTGTGCTGGATCTTACAGCTCCACTGTACAAGCTACTGGAGCTGACAGCTCCTCTGAAATGTCCTTTTGCTGGGCTTTGGGGGAATCTGAGGCCCTCTTTTTCTCACCCCTCAGGGTCACATTCTCCCTCATGCCCCAGTCCTGTGCAGGGCTGTGAATTTTCTCCAAATGCCCAGGTGGTTACAGGCACGCAGCAGCCTGCCTGCCCACATAGCCAAGCCATGGTCATCAGTCCTAGGATAGTTCAGGTCCCTCTGTCACTGCCTTCTCTCCTCTTTTCCCCCTTTTCAAAGTTACTCCCTGTCTCAGGTGGAGCTGATGCTTCAGTGGGGATGAGGGAGCAGTTCCTGACCACGGCAGGCTCTAATGCAGTTCAGGGGTTCTGCATTGCACTTAAAGCCAATCCAAAGAGTGAAGAGCAGGTGAAATGAGTGCTCTGCAGATGCAGACTAATCCTTCCCCAGCTCTTCCCAGCCTGGCAGCTTCCACCCTCTTGTGCTGGTGATCCAAAGGGTACCAGAACAGGTGAAGAAGATCCAGATGAGACCCACTGCATTGAGCAGCTGAAGCCTCTCTGAAGCAGGGCAGCAGTGAAGTGGTACTTTCTGAACAAAGAACTGCTGGGGTTTTGCCTGAGAAATCACCAGCCAGACAATTAATTTTATTTCTAAGCTGCATTTGATGGACTTGAGCTAACCAGTCTGTGGTTCTTCCCTCTCCCCCAGCAGCATGGCAGACAGACTCTGACATTTAAGCAAAATAAAATCCAACCCTAAGCATTAAGTAAAACTCCCAGCGTGATGGGTTCGTGGCTTGCAGCAACATCTCAGCAGGGGCGTGTTAAAGCTGGTCTTCAGCAAGAGGAAGAATGAGGCTTTACAAAACCCTGACGAGGCAAAGCTCCTAAAATAACAATTGAATTAAACTTAATTCATTTTCACTTAATATCCTTATAGTGCCTTTAGCAAATGAGGCTGTTATTATTTTGAGGAGGAAAATGGGGAGGTGCAGTCTGGATGGAACTCACATCTCCTTACTGAAAGAAAGAAAACTTTGGTGGAAATAAAAAAAGCCACGGGAAGAAATGCAGAAAGTTCAAATTCTCCATTTTGGATGAAACACCCCCAGACCCATCCAGTCTTCAAGATATGCCCCAGACTCAAGACTGTGCAAACCCACTATTTTTTTTTTTTTTCCAGATGCTGGAGGTTTGCTGGCTTTGCCAGCATTACATATCTGGTCACATCCAGCATCTGTGGGCGTTTGGTCAGATCCTTCCTTCCCTCCTCTTCTCTTGCAGTTTTTGAGCTTTTCTGCAACATTTGAACCCCAGATGCCCCCTGCTCACCCTGCCCCCACTGTGTTTAAAGCACTGTTCAATGTTTAAAACACTGTTCTCACTTTTGTTTCCGTGATGTGTCAGTGTGAGCCTTTCCCTGGGGAAGGCTGAGCTAACCTCATGACTCTGGCCCTGACTCAGTGAGGCAGGCAAGCACAAGCTCAGGGTGACCCTGTCCCAAGGCAGCCCTGGACACTGTCTATTCAGGACAACCTTTGTCCACATGCCTTATTTCCAGCCATGTTTCCTGTTTGCTTGTGTCCACCCTTATTGCTACTGGGGGTGGGATTTGGTAAGCCCCTCACCACCAAGATTGTCTTTGTTGAGGTTGCAGAACAGCATCCCAAAAAGGACATCCTGCAGCTCTTCCCCTCAGACATCCTAGCAAAGGGGGAATATCTCATGATTCCACACTCCAGAAAGGGATGGTCAACTGAAGCAAGGAGCAGATGAACCCAAGGAGCCATCCCAACCCTGCCTCACAAAATTCCTTGCTCTCAAACCTCAGGCCCTGCTAACCAGAGAGAGCAAAGCCTGCTCTGAAATGGCCATGCAGGCACTGAACTACACTTCCCAGTAGGCCACAGAACAAGAGCCCTCCTGGCAAAAGCCTCCATTTGACTTGCTCATGCTCCCTGGGGTTGGGGACAGCTGGGGGATTTTAGGATTTCAAGGCTAGACAGCTGTTTTGCATTGCTGCGTAAGCAGCAGCAACAGCAATCATTACAGCAAAATTAATTTCCACTGTGATTGCAGCTCTCCTATGTCACTACTGCCTTTACAGTCTTCTTCCTAGAGCTCGAGAAAATAGCCCAGACAGGCTTTGCAAGGTCGCCTCGCCCTCTGTCTTGCTCGGAGGCAGGCTCTGCTCCAACTAATCCTCTCCTGACAGACCTTTTTGTCTCTCTTACTCACAGAAACCTTTCTCCACCTGCCTTGGTTAGGGCAGCAGCTTATTAACTCTAAGAAAAAGGAGAAAAAACTTTCTTATTAAGACACAGCTTTTCAAACTCTCTGTTCTTCTCATCATTTAGAACTGGATAATTTTAGGCTTATGCTAGGAAGATAGAATGAGAAGGTCCCTGGGACAGTGAGCACCCATCCCTCATGGCTGCATCCCCTCTGTTGCCAACAGATGCTGCTGCTGCTCTCTTTTGCTGCCAGGCAAGGACAAGCAATATTCAGAGCCTGTGTCTGCAGCAGGGACAAGATAACTTCACTGGGACATTTTCCAATAATGTGAAGAGTTAGCACGTACCCATGATCTATTTCTCTGCACCTTCCTGCTGCTAGCGAGCCACACCTCTTGACCTTGATAGATTTTTCAGAGCTATGAAAAAAAAAATCCAGCTTTACTTTCCAAAGCAAGGACTAATGGGAAAACAATTAGCAGTCATGGTGGAGTACTTCATCAAAATCAGATCATCAGGGTTTTGTTTTTTAAGAGCATTGCAGATGAAGAATATGAGATGAACTTCACCATCACTGCAGCTGGTATGAGCTATTTGCCTTCTGTATAACTGGCTAAGAAATGGATTGGTTTTTTTGAGCACTATTCCTTTGAAGGAAGATTCCTGCCTTGGTTGAGAGCTGAGGCCTGGAAAAAAAATTAAGATCTAGGTAGGCCTTTGCCAGAGCTTGTGAATGGACTCCTGTGCCCAGCGTGTCCCAGACCCACAGCCATCAGGAAACTGCGTGGAAAGCCCCTGGTCCTGTCCTGGCAGGGTGAGCACCTGAGGGGCTGCGAGGGGCACAGAGCTCACTTTGCATGCTGTACCTGAGCAGGGCTCCTTCTGACCAAGTCCTGGGTCTCTCAGGGCCAGCCAAAGACACTGAGGGGGCCTCACAAACAGCCTCTGCCAGGACACTGAGCACCTTTCAGAAGTATTGCTGAGCTCTTGTGCATCTTCGGGGATGCCAGCGAAGAGAGGAGCAAGGCTCAGCCTGTGCTGTGCATGCAGGCTCCAGCCATGTTTGCAGGGAGTGTAATACCTGCCCTGTTTCCCCCCTGGAAATCTCCTGTCCAAACCTTTCTTTCCAGCCATGTTTCTGGAACATAATTCTCATCCTCCCTGCTGTAAAGAGGAGCCTAGAGAAGGTACCAAAATCAAAGCTGCAACACAGTAGAAAGAGGGTAGAAGAGCTGGGAAGTTTCCTCCAGAGACCTTACTGCTCCTTCAACTTTCTTACCACCAAACCCATTGCAAGAGAGTTTTGGGGGGCAGCCTTGTCACCACTCCAAAGTGAGGTGCTTCAGAGCCCAGCCCTAAATGTCTCACCCAGGCATCAGTGAAATGAAATAGGAGGTCCTGGTGGCAGAACCAAGATATCAGTTGATTATTATTTCTTCTCACTTTGGGGTGATCTTGTCTGTGTCTTTACATCTTGCAGTGCTAATTATTCTTTTGCTTTCCCTGGAAGTGTTCATGGATCAATAGGGCAGATTGCCTCTCCTCTTGGCCGAGGTTTCTGCACCCTGGACTGGACAGGGCACAAAGAATGAAGGCAGAAGTTGTTTTGCAGCCTTACTCGTGGGTATTGTGGCTGATTCTTCCTACAGGGCAAAAAAAGAGACAAGGGAGAGAAATTAAAGCTATTAGTATCAAACTAATCAAATTAAGGGCTGTGGTTGAATTAGGTGAAAAATAAATGGGACTAAGTGGGAAAAACATTAGCAGATCATAAAATAATAGCTTTTTAAGAAATGAGAAATAGAAGCTAATTACAGGCTGTGTGACATTGGCTTTATGTTGGTACTTGCGCTGATGGACTTGGAAGTTGCTTGACTGCTCCAGTTCATTTTGGTGTGCAGGAAAGCACTGATGGATGAGGGGAATGCGGGAGTAGCAGTCAGGGATTTTTTTGCTTCATCATTGAATTACGACATAATTCATGTTGTAAGTGACCTCAGGAAGTCTCTGACTGGGCTCTCTCTCTGAGGAGCAGGGCTCACTGCTGCTATGGCAGGTTTCTCAGTTCAGTAAACCTTTGAATGTTGACATGGTTAATGACTTCAAAGTTGGATGTCTGGTCCAGTATCATGGGATCCTTCATGTGGAAAGTTTCTTTCTCTTATAAATAATCACAATTTTCTTTCATGCAACTTGTCTATCATTCCTTGTGTCTATTGGCCTTTTGTCTTTCCCAAAACCCCAAGAAGAGTCTGGCTCCATCTTCTCTAACACTCCACCAAGCATCCCTGGCGTGGATAAGGGTGAATGTGCAAAAGATGTGCAAGCACAGGACACCGGGGGGAGCTGTCAGCATGAGCATAAAGGAACGTGACTTGTGATACTCCCTACTCTCCAGGTGTAAATAAACACAAAACAACAAAACCAACCAAACAAACAACCTGCTGTGAAGCATTATATTTCCCTTCAAATTATTATTAGTTTTCTGAAAATACTCATGGGAAGTAAAAGGGTTCTAATATTCATTTGTGTGCTCTAGAGGCAGGACTAATACCTGGAGGGTGATTGCTGCCTATGAAAGTGAGAGCAAAAAATAACGTGGGGAGTGTCCACCAGTACATATGTAGTACTTCATGCTGTCAGCTCTGCCAGGCTCAGAGCTGGGCACAGAGGATCCCATGAGCTGTGAAGGGGGGGGACACTCTCTCAAGCAGCTGGCAAGTTGGGACAGGACATATAGAAGGGAGGGCTCATTCCAGTTGTGAAGTCCTGTCAGTTGGCAGGTGGTGACCCAGGGACTCTGCAACCCTCTCGGTTCTGGGGGTGAAGCAGGAGGCAGGAGAGTTCCTGTCAGAGGTGACCCTGGCTATAAGGGAGCTGTATGCACACAGCAGGGAGTGATGCAAAGATCAGTTCCTGATGGCAGCAGGATTTGAAACACCCAAGGACTGAATTTACTTGTCATGTCCCTAGTCTCATTTTGGCTGAAGTTCAATGAGACATTTACATTTGGGAGGACAGGGGCTCGGGGGAGGATCAGTTTGGAAGAGTTGCTTGCTTTTGTGCCACCCCACTGTTTCTGGGATGTGTCAGATCATGTGTAACCCTGTGCCTGGTTTCCACCTTCCATCCTTTCCCCAAGATCTGTGGCACTGGTGTCACTTTGTTTTAAGTGGCAATCCTCTCCAAAATGACTGTGAACCAGGGGATGCCTTTCACCCTTCAGTCTGTATTACTGTGGTAGCATCCTGCTTCCTCAAGTCCTCATATGGGGGGACAATATGCTTCTTCACACGGTGGCGTTAGTAATGTCACAAGCCCTGGAAAGCATGACTTGATTTCTCTGTGGGATGTGAAGCGGCTGCTCACCTCACAGAAAAATTAATGCCACGGGGGGTTTTCCTCACGAAAGTCTTCCTCTTTTCACCTTTCAACTTTTCGAAGGGCTTTCCCCCTTATTACAAGCGCTTGTCAGGAGGCAGCAGGCCCTGCTCGGTGCCACCCGGGGGTGCCAGCCGTGTTTCGGGGCCCGGGTGGCGGTGCGGCCTGCAGAGGTCCCCCTCGCCTAAGCTTTGAGGGCTGGGCGGGAAAGCGGCTCCGGCGGCTGGGCGGGAAACGGATCCCCCTCAGAGCCCCCGGCCCGGCCCCCCTCAGCCCTGCAAGGCAAAGCGGCCTTGGGATGGCCACGGGTGTGTCCTAAGGATGAAGTGAGATGAGCTCGGAGGAGCGGTGGCCTCCAGGTGGGACCCGAGAAAGCAGGACAATTAACAGCCCGGGCTAATGCACAGTAATTGCGGGCAGCCGGATTTGGGGGTCCTTCGACTCGCCCTGCCCTACCGGGGAGGCACCTGGTGCAGGACAGAGACACTTTGAGCCTTGGCGACAGCGGAGGCCAACAGGCTTGACATCACTGAGGAGAGGGGCAATGGGACAGGGCAGCCCATCCATCCCACCTTTCCAACTGCTGCCGGATCCAGTTTTTGCTCCAGTCTCCGTGATGGATTTGGAACTCTCCAGTTTGTGCCCATGTCAATACTGTGGCGACTCCATCTTTGGCAGTGCATGGAATTTTGGTAAGCAATGAGTGGCCCCAGCTGCATGAAAAGGTAATAATTGCTGCAGACACACCAGAGGAAACAAAAGAATGGTGTTCCTTCCTGTGCCCAGTGGTAACTAAAAGCAGGGGTACTGCAACCAGCTGGAAGGGACCCCCACACCTGGCCAAGGCTGTGCCCCTGCAGGTACATGCTGCATCCCCTGGCCTTGCTGCAAAGCCAGACCAGGCAGGGCAGGGCTCTGCAGGGTGCCCTGGGTCCCCACCACAGCTTCTCTGGTTATGGTCACAGGCCTCCCCTCACCCTCAGTGCATGGGCCGTGGTTAACCCTGCCCTGACCCGTGCTGGAGCATTTGGGTCGAGGTTTGGGAATGGGGACAGTGCTGCTCGTTCATCTAATCCACTGCTTTAAAATAATAATGTAGTAGTAGTAGTAGTAGGGGAGGATACAATCCATTCACATAGCAGTACCTGAAATTTTTGCTGTGGGGGCTAGGACATGAGCTGCCACCACCCATAAACTCCTGTGTGTGGGCCAGGATTTACAGGTAACTGGCCTCTCCACAGCCAGAAACACTTGAGCTCCCAGTCACATCACTTTTTCACCAAATACCATGTTCCTGTTCCCAAAGAAAGGAACTTTTTTTTCCCTTTTTTAGAGCAAAAGGAGAACATCAGCCAGCTACTAGTGTAAAGAGAGGAAAACTGTAAAAGGGTCCTTTGAGGGAGTTGGCACAGGCTCCAGATTTCTGTGGTGACATATTTGGTAGTCTCCTGTTCTCACTACTCTGATCTCTGAGCAAGGTGTGAGTCCCTTCCAGGGGAAATGTTATCTCCATAATAAATGGACTGGTGGGAGCTGAGAGGAATATTGGCTTTGTCAGGAAAGGATGGATCAGAAGTGATATATTGGAATAATTTCAGCATCTTGGAAAGCTCCAGTTTCGCTGTAATATTAATGTTTTTAAAGATAAGGGACATTTGTGCAATAAACTTGTGGTAGTTCAGTGTGGCCTTGGCATAGCTTTGGGCTGTGAAACCATTATGGACCCTCTGCCCTGAATGCCCTGAACTCCCTAAATGTCCGTGCCTGGCTGCCCTGAACGTTTCTCCAGGAGCAGCTTGGTGGTTCTGCGAGAGCAGAGAAGCGGGACCGGTGTTGGTGAGGCCGTGCCTGCTGGGGGTGGTGTGGAAGGGGCAGCTGGGTCCTTGGCAGAGGATGTGTTTGCAGGCTGGGGCACCGTTCAGAGCACTTCTGATGCTGCCGGTTATGGCCCGGTGAGGCGGGCCCTCCCCTGGCCATGTGCCGCTCTGTGCGCTCCCTTCCCAGGCCGGGCACGTGGGGACTCCCCGGCAGCCGGGAGAGTGTGAGCCCTGGGGCACAGCGGGAGGGGACAGCCACCCTCTCCTGTGCCCGAGCCTGCTCTGCAGGCTGCTGTGACCGGCTGCCCGCTCTCACCACGAGGTTTGCTCTGGATTCAGGGGGAGGGGGAAGCGGGGGATGCCGTGGAGCTGTCGCCAATCTCCCCCGCAGTCAGGACAACTCAGAGCTTTGCTGCGGCCTCGGAGGTTCCTGCACCCCTCTGAGGGACCCTCACCAAGCCGGGGAAAGTCCCCCCACCGTCCACGGGCCCGCTGAACCTGGGCAGGGCCTGCGGGGCTTCAGGGGCTCTCCAGACGCCGGACTGCTCCCTTCCTTGACGTGACCACTCGGTTGCCCCTGCCCCATTGGTGTTCCTGCCTGCGGAGCCATCCCCGGGGTGGGGACGGATGCAGTGGGGGAGCACTGTCTTGTTCGGGAAATGGGAGACAGGGGTTGGGAAGGAGGGAGAAAGGCTTTTGCCAGAGGAAATCGATATTCCGTGAAAAGTAATTATTGAAGCATAAATTTATCATAAGGGTGATCACCAATAAAACATCTCTTGGCGACGTTTTAATTTAAAATCAAATTCGAAAAGGCCCCCCTCCCCCTTCAAAAAAAATCCTTAACAAGCAGAAAAATAACTGCAGCCCTTGGAACACTTCATTATACGTTCAAAGAGAGCTCCATCATCTTCGCACCGACGCCGGGCTCTGCTCTTCTGATGGATCCAATGCAGCTGATTTATGGAAATTACTTGCAAATCCATAAATGTAGTTTGCAGTGACAGCCGTGCATATCACTAGTAATTCCTTTAAACTATGCAAAGAAAAATGATTCATATCTGGTTGGACTCTGCCTTTTCCAAGGGTCGCCACTCCTGAGTCTTGATGTGTTTGTCTGTATTGGTTTCCCTCTCGATTTTTTTTTTTAACTCCGTGATGGATGAGGCTGAGATCTTAACACTGAAACCCGGGACCCCGAGACGGCCAGCGAGGGAAGAGTTAAGCCTGGGGGAAGGTGGCTTTGCCCTCCTTCCCCGCGGACACGCGTGGGTCGGACGTGACACGCATAGCCGCACTCGGTGTCGTGTCCCCGCGGCTTTCCTCGGCAACCCCCCGGGTTTCAGCCCCGGGTTCCGAAAGCTTAATTGTGTTAATTAATTAGTCCTCCATGTGTGGTTGCTGGGTGACACCGGGGCGGATGCAGAGGGATCGGGGAGGTGCAGCCCGGAGGGATGCGTGCCCGTGCCTCAGTTTCCCCACCTGCAAGAGGCGTGACGGGGGCAGCCGGCCCGGGCGGTACAGCTGCAGCCCCGCTCTGAGGACGCCTCCGAGTGCCTGGGGACGCTCCCTGGGGCTCCCGGTTCTCTCCTCCTTGTAAACCCCAGCACACAGAGCTGGGCCCGCACACGTCGGGCAAGGAAGGAGCAAAATTAGCAGTTCTCGGAATTTCTTCATTGTTTTTCGCAGTTATCCCAGGCATCACCATACCTCCTTCCCCATTTGTATACCCAAAGATCATCCTCCAGCAGTATCTCTGATAATGCATTTATTAGGCTTCATGATGCAATAAGCACAAGCAGCCAGAAAATGTAGCGTATTTCCACATTATCATCCAATTTCCCTTCCCGGGTATTTAGTTCAACTCTTTAACACCAGCCACATAATTAGAATTTGGATTTCCATTAATTTTCCTTGAGCCTGCAACCATTTTAAGATCACAGTGGTAATTAACGTGATACATCACTAATTTCACCAAGCACAATCTAAGTGGGCGCTCCCCCTCCTTCTCGGGGGCAAGGCTGGGGGGGATGGTGGGGGGCACGTCGGGGGTCGGGGCGGCCCGGGGCCCCTGCCGGGGTGATTCTGCCCCGCCCCGGCCCCGCCGAGGAGCGGAGCGTGTCGTTTCGCAGCCCGGCCTCACCGCATCCTCCGCGTTCGCTACGGAAAAATCCACTTTTCTTTCCAGTAAATTTAACAATTAAAAATATTTATCGGTAGCAGATTTACGTTGTTGTGTCTCCAGTCTTGGGGCATATTGGTAGACTATTAAGACTAATTAGCATCCTTTCTGCATGCAGATTTACTAAGCTGATTGCGGTATAACTCATCCCTAAAAGCCCCTATCCCTTCACATTTGCAGAATGTAGCTGAAGGCAAGGCCCTTTCGTCTCTCTTCGAGCTTGCAAGCAGCTCACGTTAGCCGGGCCTTTTGCTAAGTAAACTTTAAAAATGTGAAGCAATAACAATTTGAGTTAGAATCTTGCAGAGTACTAAAATGGAAATATTACCTCGGGAGCTTCCACAGGAAGGATCTGGGAGGAAACAAGAAGCTTAAATGTATAGAAGCGCGCGGCAGATACAGGCCGTATATTCTCAGCATTAAACCCAGGGCTGTTATTTTCTTAAATATATTTGGAAATAAACAAAGGGATTTCGTACGTGCCTGAGTGGCTGCGTGCTCCCGAAGCCAAACAGCGCCGAGGAGAGGAGGGAGAGAGGGAGGGAAAGAGAGAGAAAACGAAGAGTTACAGAAAGTTTGCAAGATACAGTTGCAGAGAACAGTTGCTCGTTTTTTCCTCCCTTCTCTGCATTTTGGGTCTGTTTAAAAGGCGCGGAATCAGCAGAGTGCTTTGCTGCGCAGCCCCTCAAATATAACGGGAGGGGAGATTCGTAGCATCCTTTGTACCTTACTTTGCATTTAAAATATTTAAAGCGTCCCAGAAGTCTCTGTGAGGCTCTTTCAAGGTGTGGAAAGAATCGGCTCTTATGCTTTTAAAAAGCATACGCTGCTGGTTTATTATTAACGCACTGGGAAGTACATAAGCCCCACAACTTTATTCTCTTTAATGAGTCTGGAAAAGCACGTTGGCCCTGAAGGGTTTTGTTCATTAAAGATGTAGGCTGTAGGAATATTGTCTCATTAATTATCTGGTTTTAATTACACTGTTACCCTTTGAATCCATATATTTGGGGGGGTGGGGGGGTGGGTGTGGAAAAGTTGCTATAGCCAGACCCTCACAGTCCGCAGCGAGGGCGTGTCGAGGTTTAAGGCTTAAGAAGCAGCAGAGACTCGGACAGGGAGTGCGGGAGTTGCAGGGATGCTCCTGCTGGAAGGACGGACGGATGGACGCAGGGGTGGGGAGGCAGCGGAGGTGGGAGGAAGCGGGGTCTCCGCGCGTGTAGAGCCGCGCGCACACCAGGAAATATTTATTTCTCCGTGTCCGCCTGCAGCCGCCGCTCGGCTGCCGGCCGTCTTCCGAGCTGGGCCGGTACCGGGTGGGATGCGCCGTGGGGAAACCCGAGAGCTGGGTCGGGCAGGCTCGGGGCGCGTCCCCCTCGGTGCGATGTAACCCTCTGGACACCTCCCCAGTTCCCACATCATTATCTTTCCTCAGCGCATAGCGAGCCGGAGCCTCTCCAATTAATTTTATTTTCCTGTTAATTTGCTCGCCATTTAGGAAGAGCGGCTCTATGGCCCGCCTTACACCGAGCAAGAAATACAGCATTTCTCACCCCGTCGAGGCTGGGCGACGGCAGCCGTGGATGCTCCTCCCGGACCGGGCATCACCCGGAGGGGCTGAGGGCGTCGGTGCCATCATAACTGCCGGGGCGCTTTGTCATTAATTACCCGGCGCTAAATTGTGCCGTTTTCCCTTTAAATCCCCGACATGTTGACAGGACACATTAAAGTGCAGCCTTCTCAGGCTGAGAACATCATAAAAACCGGACAGGCAATTTCTGTTTTCACCAAATAGCCAGGGTAGCGCGTTCTGCATCTTTGATTTTAATGCACTAACTGGCAGCTAAGCAGTGAGGGGAGCACAGAGGTGGGGAGAGAGGGGACTCGAGATGGAAAACCTGGGGAGGAAGCAGAGGTTAGCGATATATTTTTTTTTTCCTCTCTCCTGCAAGCCCTGCCCTGGCTCGGCCCCCTCCCATCTCAAAATCCATCGCACCAACTGAATTATCAACTAGAATTTGATTAATATGCAAATCTGAGGCAAACAGCTCCATATAATTCTTTCAGTGGAGAGTAATTAATCAACAGTTAAAGCAAATTAATACATATATCAATTTTGTCAGGAACATGCTTAGTTCAATAGCCCGTAAAATTGAAGTTTGAAGTATTAAGGGGCTCTACAGAAACGTTATGACTAAAACTTTCAAATTGATCCTATTTAGTAATCAATCAGGCTCTCCCCTCGGGTTAATCTGTCTAATTTTTCATCTCAAATCATACACTTTAGTGACATGCCATCTAGCAAACAGTCGATAAAAAGTTAACAAAAATGATAACGACTTCAGCACACGGTGGTTCCTGCGTGTGAGACGGTGGACGCGGGTGGGTGTGCGGCCCCACGGCGGCCCCGCCACCCAGCCTGCCGCCGGTGCCATCCCGGCAAAAACACCTTTTGCCGAGCAGCTCATTAAATATGCGATTATTTTCTCTCCTCTCCCCGTTTACTTCTCCCTCCCTCAGCCCAAGTGGGCTGATTTAACACCGGCCGGGCACGCCGGTGCGCGGCTCCGCGGGGTTCGCTCCGAGCCGTGTGGGGACGCCGCTCCGCGCCGGGCGCCGGGAGCTGCCCCCGCTCCGGTGCCTCGGCTCTTCCCGCGCCCCGCGGGCAGCGCTCGGGCTCTTCCTCCGCGAGACGGGCGTGGGGAATAAAAATTCGAAGTGCGGTGAAGATGTGCAGTTTGCAGCCGTGGCGGTGGGGGTGTGGACACAGCCTCACACGTGTTACCAGTACGGGCTCTACACGTGTTTACACCCCTTCGCACCCCTGGCCCGGCTCCGGCTCCGCGTGGCGAGCAGAGCTGCGGAGGGGGAGCGGCGCGGTGGGCAAGGGGGTGAGCAGAGGCCGGGAGAGGGGCTGAGGACCGGAGCGCTGCCGGCAGAGGAGTCCCGGCAGCGGGCAGCCCCCGGGCATCCCTCTCTCCCCCGCATCCCTCGCCCCTCTCTGTTACGATATCAAATGACCGGTTCCGGGAGGGCCCTCTTGGCTCGGCGCTGACGGCAGCCCCCCCAGGGCTCTGCTCCGAGGGCCACTTGCCTTCGGTGGGATGGGTGATGACGTCACTGTGGGCGTCGATGACGCCATGCCTTCTGCTGCCGCCTCCGCACAGTATGACCTGCACAGCAGGACTGCGCACAATTCCCCTGGGGCCTGAGTCCCTTCCTCCAGCACTGGAGATGTTCCCCTAGGGAAACCAGGCCTGAGACTGGGACAGGAGGAAGGCCTGGAGATGGTGGGAGAAAGCCCCGGGGCAGGCTCACCCCGCCAGACAGTCTGAGCGAAGGTCCTGTTCCCCACCCGCCCTGGGTTCACCTGGACGGGGAGGGAGAAGGGCCAGGCCCCTCGGTGCGCACGTCGAAAGTACCGGCCCTCGTTGCAGGAGAGACACAGACCCCACGGACACCCCGGGGGTGCCAGCCCAGCCCTTCAGGGCAGATGGACCCTCCAGGTCCCGCGGGACAGCGGGGTCCTGGCAGGGGGTGGGGATAGGAGAGATCCGTCGGGGCTTCCCCGCTTCAGCGCGGAGGAGAGAGCAGAGTTTAGGAAGGCTGAAAGGTGTCCGAGCGGCGCGGAGGAGGATACTCGGGGCCGGGGGGCTGAATGCGGCGAGCGCGGCCCCACCGATGTCACGGCGCCGGAAGCTTTCAGCTTTCGTGAGGCACTGGCCAGCCCGGTGCCCGCGGGTGCCCCAAGGTGCCCCAGGGTGCCCATCTCCTCGCTCGGGCACAGGAGAGGGGTCCGGTGTCCCCAGAGTGCCGCAGAGCCGAGAGAGCAAATACGGGCCTTGCCACGGGGCCGAAGGCCGCAGGGGGCGGGTGCGGGGGGTTGGAGTGGGCATGGCAGGCAGGCAAAATGCGGGTACGGTGGGCGGCCGTGCTTCTCTCAGCTGTGGGAGAGCTGCTGGGACGCGCGGCGCTGCCCGACAGGCTTTCCGCGTGTCGCGATACGGCCGCGAATGCTCAGTGTTTACTGCGGGGGGCGGGCGGGAAAGACGGTGTGACACGCGGAGGAAATGAGGAGAGCCCTGTGTCACCTCCGTCCCTCAGCCTGCCGGTCCCCGGTGTGCCCCGGGCTGGGGGCGGCGGGCGGCGGCCCCGTGCAGGGGCCTTTCCGGGGAGCGGAGGAGACAGGCTGCGATTCCTGCCCCAACCCCAGAATCGGGAAGAAAAAGCCTTTCCTTTCAGCAGAGTCTCATGCATCAAACTTCAATTTTCCGGACGATTGAATTAGTGATTTTTTTTCTCCTGAACTAAAATACACTTAAGTCTTTGGGATTAATTACCACGTTCTGGTCCCTCAGACTGTAGTATTAGTTATCGTTGCCATATTCGACATCAGCTCTGACACCTCATAAAATAAGGAACTGAATTTCACTGACTCAACCTGCTTCAACCCTGTTGGATAATTCAGAAGGGGGCTTTATTCTCCGTCTGGGAGCCCTGTGTGAAGTGAACAAGATCAAATATGGATCTTCTCCACCCCCCTCAGGAAAAAAAAAAAAAAAGCTTAACTCCCCCCCGCAAACACTAAACAGAGGCTTTTCCAAGCAGACAACATCCCCCACCTCCTCCTCCCCTCCCGCTCCCTTCACACCTCCAAACGAAATCTAAGGCAGTGTCAAGTTTGGGGATGAAGGATGGGTATGGCAGGGGCGGGAGGATGGGCGGGAGCGGGGGGACACACAGGAGGGCATGTCCGGCTCCTGCCTTTGAGAAATGGGGTTTCTGCCGGGGAGGTAACAGCGGTGGTCGAGGTGCGGGCTGGACCGAGCCCCTCGGGGGTCGCCACGCCCGCGCTGCCCCTGCCCGCACCTGGGCGCGCCCGCCCCGACGCGGGGGACACGGGGCAGGGCAGCCCCCGACGGGGCGGGTGATGAGGAACCTCCGGGCCTCCCGCTCGCTCCGCAAGGCGCTCCCATGTTCCCGCACACCCTTTTGCCAATTGCTAGTTTTCACCTCTCCGGGCCAGGACCTCGGGTGTTTAAGCGGATTAACGCCTTTATTTTTCTTGTCGGGAATCACTCGGGAACGGGCTGTGTCTGCCCTCGCCCCATGCCCGCCTTTTCACAAGGCGAACCGCGGTGAGCCGGTGCCCAGGGCACGGAGCACCGGGTCGGGGGCGAGAAGCTCCGAAACGCTGCGGGTTTGCCGGGAGTGGGAAACGGGACGGACCCTGCCCCCCGCTGTGAATCCGTGCGGGAAGTTCTGGGGGCAGGTTGAAGGGCAGACAAGGGGACCGCTGCCCCAGATGTCCCCGGCCAGGAAGCTCCAGCCGGGGGTCTCGGCCCAGCGCCCTCCTCCTGCGGGACAGCGCTGGACACGGAGGGGAGCGGCCGTCGGCCCCTGGGGCGGCGAGGCAGATCCAGAGATCCCTAATTCGGGGTAAATCTGGGAATCTGGGGCGGGCAGGAGGGGTTCCACGCCTCGCCTATGGCAGCAGCCTTCCGAGTGCGCCAGGAAGGGCTGCGGCTGGGTCAGCCCAGAGGGCACGATTCAGCGCTGTCACCGCCACCGCGTCCCTATTGCTGCTGCGGGGGAAAAAAACAAACCAGAGAACAAACAAACAGCAGTCCCACTCCCACCCCCCACCTCCGAAAAAACAACAAAAAAAGACAAACCAGAAAACAAACAAACAAACAAACAGCAAACATACCACTGGAAAGAAAAAAAAAACCAAGTATTGTATCTAAAACTGGAGGGAGAGCAAATCCCGAGCAATAGATCTACTCAGGTAAGTGATCCCAGGGAACGGCGTATTTCAAACTGGATGACAAACGAAGGGCATAAGACAGAGCTTCATTTTTAAGCTAAAAAAAAAAAAATCTTTCGTTTGTCAAAACATAGATCAAACAGCCAAAATCCCACTTATCTGGAAATGAGGGCTAGCCAAATTAACAGGCTACAAATCTTCAGGAGGAGGCTTTATTTACTAACCCGCCCCAGCCACGTGTGGTAAACTTCTGCGGGTGCAAGGGGCCCGGCATCTCTTCTCTTTGCACTCAGAAGTCAATAGATCAGAAACCCAAATTAACTCCCAGCCTATTTTCCATACACCCAGCCACTTTTTCTTTTTTTTTTTTTTTATTTCTTGGTTACAGTGAATTGTACTGTTTGCAGCCTCATTAAATCCATTCCAAGACAAAAGAATAAAAGACTGGGGGGAGGGAGGGGACAGGAGAGGAGGGGGAACAGGAGAGGGAATGGGGAAAAAAAAACAGATAAAGAAAACAAATAAAGCCCTTTAACTAGATCTTCACATAAATGTCACAGTTTCTCAGCATTTACGATTTCCCTGTTTAGCATAAAAACACTTAAGGACAAGATTGAAGGCTTTCCGAGAGATCTGGACAGAAGTCAAAGCTATCATTCGGAGGTAAAAAAAAAAAAAGAAAAAAAAAAAAAGAAAAAAGAGGGGATGGCGGAGTGGGGGCGGGAGGGGGCGGAAAAAAAGTGCTCTTCCAAATAATACTAAAGAAAAGTGAATTTCATTGTAATTCATAGGCTTGTTCCAAATACCAAGAGAGAAAGAAAAAAGAATAGAAGCGCACAGATGCCCCGACGAAGGGAGAGCAGCTCTGCTCCCATTGTTGTGGAGTTAAACAGTGGAAGGGAGGGTTAACCTAATCCATCAAATTGTCTGGAAATTGTGAAGAAAATTCAAAAACCATATGGTCTCCAAGCGCTCGCCTTCTCTCTGCTGTGGAGGGGCACGCTTGTTTCAGCATGGCGAACCGCAGGAGGCTGTATATGCTCCATTGTCGCTTGTCACTTCAGAGAAGAGGGCTCATTTGTCCCCAGTTTTCATGCTTTACGCTAAAAATTACAACCCCATCCATTCTCAAAGAGGAGAAAGATTTATTTAGCCTCGGAGAAACTGGACCAAAAAAAAAAAAAAAAAAAAATCCAACCCACAAACCAACCCCGTCTTATCTGGACACTTCTCTGCCGACTCCACCACTGTACACCAGATTTGCCTTTCTCACATAAATTTTGCAAAGAATAGGGAGAAACACACGTTGCTCGACTCCAAAGGCAAGACAGGCTGCCAAGAGAAAACACATTCACCAGAGCTTTAATTTTGGCTAGAAAAAAAAGAAAATAAAAGAGAAATGGAAAAAAAAAGGAAAAAAAAGGAGGGAGGAAATGAAAAGAAAAATAATTAAAGGGAGGAAAGGAAACATTTTCCATCCCCGTGTCCCCGCGGCAGCTTTTGCCCAGAAGCGGGAGGCCTGGCCCGCCGGGCCGAGGGCAGCTCCCCCCGCAGCACATCCCGCTCCTTTTGTCCAAATCGCTGATAATTCCTTGCTGCTGCTCGGATTTGTTTATTCTTTCCATTATTTTTTTTTCTTTGCCCCTCTTTTCCCCCTCCAATTTCAGGCTGGAAATGCCCTGCTGACAGCGGGAGGGCCCCGGGGTCCCGCTGGTTCCGCTCGCCCCTCCGCGCTCCCGCCGCCGCCGCGCATCCCCCGCGCCCGGGCAGCGCTGCCCGCACCTCCGGCCTTATCGATGCTCCGCGTTCTTCCTTTGCTACACTCTGCCTGGCTTTAGACTTAGGAAAAAAAATGTAAATAATAATATTGGTCTCGCTCGTGTGCTCCCTTCCCGTCATTTTTCTCGCAGGTACTGCTCTCAGAGTAACTTTAAATGCAAACGGGATGGGAGATTCCTGTGGGGGGAAAGTCTGGGGTAGCCTTGGACCGGCGGGGTGTTTTTTCGGTCACAAATGAAGGACGTTAAAAAGTATATTAAAATGGTAAAGATTTTATTGTATCGGAAAAAAAGAGCTATCTGTACAATTCTAAGAGACAGTAAATAAAGCGACATTGTCCCTATCGGAACTTAAATAGCAGGCCTTTTAAAATTTGTACAATTCAAACAAAACCAGGTCTTAAATCTGTACATTTTTTAAATTTATAGTGTAATATTTAAATGTATTGATTTTGGGATTTGTCTTTTTTTTTATTTCCATAGCATGCAAAAAATTCTAAAAAGAGTAAAAAATAATTCTAGGATTTTTTTCTTTTTTTTTTTTTTTGTTACCACCTTCATATCAAAAATACGAAAGGCAGCTTTTTAATAAAAGCACAACAATAGCAGAAAATGGTAAAAATATCTTTTAATTGGTAAAATGAGGCAGAAATTGCATTGGAGACAAATCTCTATGCTCTAGGAAAAAAAGAAAGTATATATTTTTCAACTTGCATTATCACCCAGCCCCAAGTTCCCAAGACTGCGAAAGAAAAAAAATATTTTTCAAAGGAAAAAAATTTGTTCGTGCACATCTGAAACATGCAAGGAAAGGAAAGCGGCTATTTTTTTGCTGTTGCCGTTTTAAGCCTAACTTAAATCTTCTCTAAAGTGGTTTGTTTCGGAAGTCTTTGAAAACAACTGCTTTCCCAAACATCTGTTGGAAGCCAGGTTTATTCCAAGGTTATGCGTCTCCCTTATAGATAAAATAATCATCACTGATAGCTATTAAAAAAAAAAAATCAAAACCTCAGAAAGAAGGGGGGAGGAAAAAAATCCAATATATAAGTTTAAATATTTATACAGAAGCCGTCCGTAATTGCACCGTTCCGAAGATGTGGCAGGCGGAGGGATATCGACTCTACCCTAAATTAATCGGGGGGTGCGTGTCTGGTGGGGTTCTATTGCTTATTGCTCCGACCGAGGGAGCAGTNCTTTTTGGCCGATTCCACGTCGGCCTTCATCTCCTCCAGGTCTCTCTTGAGCTTGGCGCGGCGGTTCTGGAACCAGGTGATGACCTGGGCGTTGGTGAGCCCCAGCTGCTGGGCGATCTGGTCCCGGTCCGCCGGCGACAGGTATTTTTGGTAGAGGAACCGCTTCTCCAGCTCGTAGATCTGGTGGTTGGTGAAGGCCGTCCGCGACTTCCGACGCTTCTTCGGCGTTTGCCGCTGCCCGAAGATGGTCATCCCGTCCCGGCCTGCCGACGAGCCGCCAGATTGTCCCCGCTTTCCCGTGTCCGCCCCGACCCGAGCCCCTGGACCCCGCACCCCTGCCCCGTCTGTATCCGGAGGGAGCGGGGCAGAGCCCCCTCTCCCGCACCCCGAGGGCCACGGCGGGAGGATGCTGCAGGGTACCGGCCGCCCAGGGACCCCCATCCCATCCCATGCGACACCCCGGGAGATGGCGGGGGGCGAGGAGAGAAGGAGAACCAGGCCGTGGGGAGGAGGGGGGCACCCACCCGTTGGAGGACCCCCCTACTCTGAGAGGCGCTTACCTTCGGCCGCCTGCAGCACGCTGACTTCCAGCCCCTTGAAGGTCTTGCTGGCCAGCTCTTCCAGGGCGCAGAGGGGCGAGGTCTGGGAGAGCAGTGCCCGGCCGGAGAGGGGCAGCCCGGCCGGGGGGTGCTTCTCGGCAGCGGAGAGGAGGTGGGCCGTTCCGCAGAGGGTGTAACTCCTCCGCACCGAGGGCTTGTTGAGGATGTCCTCGATGCTGAAGGGGGTGAGGGGCTTGTTGGAGTTGGCCGGCGGTGGGAGGTGATCCAAGGGGCTCCGCCGCCGTTCTTCCCCCGAGGAGGGCTTGGGTTCTTCTTTGGAAGTCATGGTGGGGCCGGGCTGCACGGGGCTGCCTTCTCCACCCGCGACGGGGATGCGCTGCCGCGGGGAGAAGCCCCCGGCGGGACCGCGGGGTGACGGCGGTGAAGACAGCGAGCAAAAGTTGAAGCCCACCTCCAACTCCGGCGGAGGAGCCCCGGGTCCTCCCGGGGAGAGCCACGTCGGGCGGCGGGCCGGGCGGGCAGGGCGGCGGGCGGGCGCGGAGCGGAGCTGCCGTCGGTCCCTCGCCGAGAGGTGGTCCTGCCGTACCTCTTGTCCCAGGGTTTTGGGTCGGAGATTTCCCCCCCTCTTGTCTGTCTCCTCTCTCTCTCTCTCTCTCTCTCTCTCGCTCTCTCCCTCTCTCTTTCTCTGTCCCATTCAATACCCCAAAGCTCCTTCTTTGGGGTATTGAATGGGATCTAGCCATGCATNCACCCCAAATCACAGCACTTTCCCTGCCCCCCCCCACCTCAAGCTAATACCCACCCCAAAATAATTTTTAAAAATAATTAAAAAAAGAAAAAAGAAAAAGAAAAAGCAGACTTCGTCGAGGGGAAGAGCAGCCCTCGCACCGAGACCTCGGACCAGGGGGAAAGAAGCGAGAAGAGATGGGGTAATTGACTATTGCTAACAAGTTATTGTTGATTGGGAGGTAATCAATTATCTTCAATGACACTTTTCGCCCTCTCTCTCTCTCTTTCTCTCTCTCTCTCTCTCTGTCCAATGCAGGCTTTTGCAAGTTCGGAGACCCATTAATTAGGAGGCGGTATGGAGGTGGAGCCCAGTTGAATTATAATGCTGAATGCACTTGTCATATTCTGGCCCCGCTATTTGTTTGGACATATATATTTTTAAATTACATTACAAACCAGCCTTTATTGCATCAGGATAATACAGTATAGTGAAAAATAATAATAAGCGAAAACAAAACAAACCGAAAAATATCTGGCTGTATCTTTTTTTTCTTCTCCCCTGAGATTTTTTTTTGGTTTTCTTTCTATTTCTCCCTCCTGCTAATTTCTGCTACCAGGTTATTCAAAATGTCTCTCTCCAGCTCTACCCAGAGCCGTTTGATTTTTTTTTTTTTTAATGAGGGGAAGAAGGGGAGAGCCTGGTTCCAGGTAAGGCAGACCTTTCCTTTCCAATAAAACCCGAAGGTTTCCGCCGAATTTGTCGTGCTCCTCTTTCCCAGCGCCCTGTGTCGGAGCGTGCCGGGGGGCCAGGGCGGGAGCAGAGGGATTGTTTGGCGGGTGCTGGCCGGGAGCGCTCCGGGCATGTCGGCGGCTTCCTGGGCTCCGGGGGCACCGGGTGGTCCTGGCCGGGAGCAGCGCGGGGGGAAGGAGTCGGGAAGGGCCGATTTCCAGCCCGAGTCCTTTTGCTGCGAGCCCACGGGTGGCTCTGGAGAGGAGCAGGGGTAGCGGGGTTGCTGTGCCTCCCACTCTCGGGGAGCCCGGCCCGGCCCGGCTCTCCGCGGGGCCAGACCCGCTCCTTAGTATTTCAACGCGGATCACCGTCCCGCTTCTCTCTGCCGTTCCACAGGGACGGAGACAAAGCCCAGAGCCGGGGTGAACAGCTTGGCCCCCACTGCGGGCGTGAACGGTGCCCCCACGGTCCCCGGGGGGACCTCGGCCGGGACACGTCCCGGGCTGGGGCTGGACGGGACGGGTGGTGGTTGGAGGGGCGGTGGGGCAGGAAGAGAGGCAGGGGCTTGGATCCGGCCCCAACTTTCCCTCCTCACCTTGAGGGCCAAGAGGAGGACGGCTGGCAGCTCCCAGGCCGCTAGGTACCAAACAAGCACAAAAGAAGCAAATGGCTCCTCTCCTTAAAGCGCCCTCTTCCCATTTTTTATAGCTCTCTGGGAGTCTCTTTATGCAGTGACCTATTTTTAAAGGCCTATATTGGGTTATTCATCATATCAAATACTGCGAGGAGATGGGGGGGAGCCGGTCGGGGGGGAGCGAATTACACTGATTCTAAATCGCCCGGCTTCTTTGCTTTGCTAGGTGGGTTATTTGCTTCGCTTTGCTTGGGTTTTATGAAGTGATTTAAACATATTTTAACCAATTAGAGACTTTCCTCCTCTCCCTTGTGTCCCCTCGCATTGTTTTCCAGCGTGTCGTTTTATGTCAGGATCCAGGTTTTATTGAGAACTCAGCCGGGGTGCTGGTGTTATAATTACAGAAATAAGATTTTAAAAAAACAAAAATGGGGGGGGGGGAAACGAAAGAAAAATAGCCTCGTTCCCGAGTGCGAGTTTGGGCGGGCTGGCGGGCGTATGGGATGCTCTGAGGCGCAGCCCTTTCCCGGCTCCAGCCTTTCCCGGGTAGCGGAGTGCGGACTCGGGAGCAACTTACGCCCCCATCTCGAGCACAGCCCGTTTCGCTCAGGGCACGGGCAAAAGTGCTTCAGACACAGCGAAATCCTGCAAACCGTTTTGGATCCCCCGTTGTCCTCCCAGCCTGCGTCTCCCCTCTCTTCCTACGCGGGACGACAGGGCTCTAAAAGCACCCTGCTTTTTTTCCTTTTGGCTCCCGAATAGGGGCAGAGCCCGGGGGAGGACGGACAGCAGCTTCAGTACAGACTCCCGACACAGAGGGACCCTTCCTCGTTTGCCTCGGCCGCTGCCTGGCAGGGATAGCCGGGTTCATGCTTTGCATGAATAGCTCAGCCTGGTGGCTCCAGGCCTGTCGCCTGCCCTTGTGCCCAGCGTCCTTCCCGAGATAGCACCTCACTGAGAAAAAGGGTTGTTGAGAGGGAAGGGGGCACATCCCCGTCCCCTTCCTCGAGTCCCCCGGCTCTCGGTGGTTGTCCCGACCGAGCCCTCTGCGCTGTTCTCTCCGCTGCCCGGTGCTGTCTTTGGCGGGTTTGGGTTCGTTTGTCCCGTGCTTACTTTTCCTTTGCAAGCGCTGCATCTCTCTCCTCGCAAACGACTCCCTCTCTGCGCACCGGGAGTGGGCTCCGCTGTCCCCAGCCCGGCTTAGGGGGAGAGCTCTTCATCTCCCCTCCTCATCCTCCGGAATTTAATTATTTTAATTTTCTTTTTTGGCAGCCCGTTTGGCACCCAGCCCCGAATTAGGGACCCTCAGTATCCCCCGGGGTGTTCCATTGCATCTCACTGTCCTCGGAGGGCCCCAGAAAGCAAGGGAGCCACGGGGACAGCCGGGGGCCTCCTCCAGTCACCGCCACGGAACTTCACATCCCGCCGGGCTCTTCTGCCCGTCCCACCGGGAGGCAGCTGCTGGTCGTGTGTCCCAGCTTTGAGGTCGTTTGGGGAAGAACACTCCCCTCTCCCCCCGGCTCTGCCTGCTACAGCCCCTCTGAGTGGGACCTGGAACTGACCTACTCCTGGTGCAGGCAGAAGTTTGAGTCGAGTTCCCGACCGGGAGGCGGGGGGAAGCAGGGCTGAGGGGTACGGCGGCCCTTGGATGTCCCCGGGGGTGGGTGAGGGCTTCCCCCGAAACCTTTGGGGAAGTGTCGGTCCGGGGCCCTGCCTTCCATCGTGGAAGAAAAGCGAGTAAAGATGCGGCGTTTCCTCCTCACAGAGGAGAAAACTGCCGCTGAAACCAAAACTACTCGGGAGTGGGGACACTGGCAAAAAAA